>JACXGI010003037.1:0-66622 GCA_016801175.1 Esox masquinongy | reverse complement strand
CACACACACACACACACACACACACACACACACACACACACACACACACACACACACACACACACACTCCATTCCAACCAGCCCGGAGCTCATAAAAGACTCCATTAAGGACCAGTCCTGTTTATTCACTACTCTTCCCTCTGCCTCTTTTCTCCACCGTCTTCCCTCCCCTTCTACTCTCATTATACCATAGTTATCTTTGCAGAGCGGGAGCACACACACACACACACATAAAACACACATGCTCGTTCCACCTTCAGCCTAGAAGGAGCTGTGATTGCAGTAACACTTGGTCACAGTGCTGGGGTTGTTATTGAATTATCTCGGGCCCTTATTGTAGATGTGCCAGTAATAGATCTTTTAACAACGGGAGATTAGGTTCTGGTTGCCACAGTCCTGGTAATGTCATCGGATACACGCGTGCGCCTGCAACCCCACACACACACACACGCGCACAGCAACCTCCTGTGCACACCGCATGAGCTATACCCAGACACATGCACATGCAGCCACTTTCGCACGCATGTATGCTCGTGCGTGCGCACAGACACGCTATGCGAAAGGTGTTCATCCTGTGGCACTCTGGAGGAAACAGGAAACTGGGTGGTGCTCTCGTCAATGTCCCTCTCTAGCGGTTGGCATATGGATCTAATTATTTTTTGGGAATTAAATTGCTAATTGAGATTCCGTCAGGGTGTTCATGAAAAAGAACCTGTAATTGCATTGCAAGGTGGGAGGTCATCTTTGTCTTTGTGTGATTGGTCCCTGAGGGTTCCAGGGGACCAGAGGATATCCAATAGGCCTGTCTTCTCCTATCACCTGTTCTTTATGGCATGGCACATATAAATGGAATATAAATGAACTGACATCCCCATTTAAATCAGTGTAGAAATTCTAGCCATTGTTAGGCAAGATAGTGTCAGATAGTGTTCTCAGTGTCAGGACCGGGGAGGGTGAAGTTGAAATACGCCAGTCAAACCGTGGAAATCATTCAGATACACATAAAGGAAGACTTGATACATCTGTCTTTTGGCGTGATGAGTGCCACCTTTGTCTGACTGAGACGTCTTCTGATCCTCTGTCGTTCCGTTAGGTAGTCACCACCTCATCACCAGGCGGGCAAACAAACCTCCACACCCAGGCCACTCTACGCCTATTAATTAGAACGTCTCTGAAAGGAATACAAAACTCATTCATTCAAGCAAGAGCTTATTTAGGAAATCATGGAAGATTGTTTCAAGCTTGGAACATTCACACGTGGACCCCCCCCACACACACACGCAGACACACTCACACACCACGCCAGTCCTGGCTTGCCTCTTCTGCTTAGCCATTTAGCTGTATTTCCACAGATAGGATCTCAAGGCCAGTGGACAGGGTAAACAGGCCGTATTTGCATTCACCCAAGGGCAAGGCCTGCCTGCCTGGCTGTCTGTTCACTCGCCACCTGGTGTAATGAAATGCAGCAACCAGAGTCATGGCCGTCAATGAGCCCAGTCCTAACTCATGTTTATTACTCCATTACAAGAGGATCAAAGTTCACTATAAAAGTGTGGGGGAGGCAATCAAAAACAAAACGGGTGGGGAGAACGCGAGCAACCTCTGGACATTCTGACTTCCTAGGAAAACCAAATGATGGTGTAATATATAAATATATATATATTTTACATGTCTTATTTCTTATGTGATTCACATTCAACTGTAGGTCATAATAGAATGGCACAATCATAAAACAAAACATGGCAACAAAGAAAAAAAAGTGACCCCTGTTCAAAAGTCTGCATACCTTTAGTTCTTAATACTGTGTATTGCCCCCTTTAGCATCAATGACAGCATGCAGTCTTTTGTAATAGCTGTCTATGAGGCACCAAATTCTTACAGGTGGTATAGCTGCCCATTCGTCTTGGCAAAATGCCTCCAGGTCATGCAAAGTCTTTGGTCGTCTCTGTTGGTCCCACTACACATGAACCACACGTTTGAGATCTCCCCAGAGTTGCTCCATGATATTGAGGTCAGGAGACTGTGATGGCCACTGCAGAACCTTCAACTTTTTCTGCTGTTACCACTGGAGGCTCAACTTGGCCTTGTGCTTCATTGTCGTGCTGGAAAGTCCAAGAGTGTCCCATGTGCAGCTTTCGTGCAGAAGAATGCAAATTATCTGCCAGTATTTTCTGATAACATGCTGCATTCATCCTGTCAGCTTTCGGAAGATTTCCCGTGCCTTTAGAGCTCACACACCCCCAAAACATCAGTGAGCCACCACCATGCTTCACAGTGGGGATGGTATTCTGTTCACTATAGGCCTTGTTGACCCCTCTCCAAGCATAACGCTTATGGTTGTGACCATAAAGCTCTATTTTGGTCTTGTCACTCCAAATTACAGTGTGCCAGAAGCTGTGAGGCGTGTCAAGGTGTTGTCAGGCATATTGTAACCAGGCTTTTTTGTGGCATTGGTGCAGTAAAGGCTTCTTTCTGGCAACTCGACCATGCAGCTCATTTTTGTAAGCAAGTATCGTCGTATTGTGCTCCTTGAAACAACCACACCGTCTTTTTCCAGAGCAGCCTGTATTTCTCCTGAGGTTACCTGTGGGTTTTTCTTTCTATCCCGAACAATTCTTCTGGCTGTTTTAGCTGAAATCTTTCTTGGTCTACCTGACCTTGGCTTGGAGATCCCTGAATTTTCCACTTCTTAATAAATGATTGAACAGTACTGACTGGCATTTGCAAGGCTTTGGATATCTTTATATATCCTTTTCCATCTTTATAAAGTTCCATTACCTTGTTACGCAAGTCTTTTGACAGTCCTTTTCTGCTCCACATGGCTCAGTATCTAGCCTGCCCAGTGCATCCACATGAGAGCTAACAAACTCATTGACTATTTATACACAGACACTAATTGCAATTTAAAAAGCCACAGGTGTGGGAAATTCAACTTTAATTGCCATTTTCACCTGTGTGTCTGTAACAAGGCCAAACATTCAAGGGTATGTTGAATGGGCCATTTGGGTGATTTCTGTTATCATTATGATTTAAAAAGGAGCCAAACAACTATGTGATAATAAATGGCTTCATATGATCATTATCCTTAAATAAATGACATTTTTTTTACATGATCAGTCATATTTTTAAAATCAATGCCAAAATTTCACAATTTCTGCCAGGGCATGCAAACTTATGAGCACAACTGTATACAGCCCCGGAAAAAATTAAGAGACCACTGCACCTTTTTCTTTCCTTTCCAGAAAGGTCGAAAATGAAGATTTTGAGTGAGGAACAGAAGGGTTAAAATTAAGAGATCACTGCAAATTGAACGCTTCTGTTCCTCACTCAAAACTTTCCTTTTAAACTTTTTTGGAAAGGAAAGAAAAAGTTGGTAAAAAGTGGAAGAAAAAAAATTCCAGAGATGTATATATACACACACTGATCAGCCATAACATTATGACCACAATGCCTGTTTGTCCAGCACATTCCACAGATACTCGATTGGATTGAGATCTGGGGAATTTGGAGGCCAAGTCAAAACCTTGAACTTGTTGTTGTGTTCCTCAAACCATTCCTGAACCATTTTTGCTTTGTGGCAGGGCGCATTATCCTGCTGAAAGAGGCCAATGCCATCAGGGAATACCGTTGCCATGAAAGGGTGCACATGGTTTGCAACAATGCTCAGGTAGGTGGTACATGTCGAAGTAACATCCACATGAATGGCAGGACCCAAGGTTTCCCAGCAGAACGTTGCCCAAAGCATCACACTGCCTCTGCAAGGTTTGCCTTCTTCCCATAGTGCATCCTGGTGTCATGTGTTCTCCAGGTAAGCGACACACACGCACCCGGCCATCCACGTGATGTAAAAGAAAACGTGATTCATCAGACCAGGCCACCTTCTTCCGTTGCTCCATGGTCCAGTTCTGATGCTCACGTGCCCATTGTAGGCACTTTCGGTAGTGGACAGGGGTCAGCATGGGCACCCTGACTGGTCTGTGGCTACGCAACCCCATACGCAACACACACTGCTGTGCACTGTGTGTTCTGACACCTTTCTATCAGTACCAGCATTAACATTTTCAACAATTTGAGCTACAGTAGCTCGTCTGTTGGATCGGACCACACGGGCCAGCCTTCGCTCCCCATGTGCATCAATGAGCCTTGGCCGCCCATGACCCTGTCGCTGGTTCACCTCTTTTCCTTCCTTGGACCACTTCTGATAGGTACTGACCACTGCAGACTGGGAACACCCCACAAGGGCTGCAGTTTTGGAGATGGTCTGATCCAGTCGTCTAGCCATCACAATTTGGTCCTTGTCAAAATCGCTCAGATCCTTACGCTTGCCCATTTTTCCTGCTTCTAAGACATCAACTTTGAGGACAGAATGTTCACTTGCTGCCTAATATATCCTACCCACTGACAGGTGCCATGATAACGAGATTATCAGTGTTATTCACTTCACCTGTCAGCGGTCATAATGTTATGGCTGATTGGTGTATATATATATATATATATATATATATATATACTGTAAAATAAAACATATATAGTATTATTATATACATGTATGTTTAGTATATTTACTGGCTAGAAAGATAGAGGAGAGGTAGGAAGGAGAATGAAAATAGAAAAAAGCAGTAGGCCGATGTTAACCAATGCCGATATTAACCAATGTACTATTCCAGAGAGACCACCAGGACACAGTATTGGTCATCCTAAAACAAAAAACTCTCTAGCATGTTTTCCATTATAAATTGATACTTAATAGTAAGAGAGTAGTATGTATTCTCATATACATAACAAAATAAATGCGATGTGTTACCGTGAATTGCTTCCATAAGCTGATGTGGTTAACAGGTCGTTTTTTTTAACAACTTCTCTGTTTTTCAGGTTTAGTTGCCAATGGATATTTTCCACTCTTCTTTCATCCTTTCCTCTCCTCTCCTCTCTGCTCCTCTCCTTTTCTCCTTTCCTCTTGTCATTTTCTATCTACCTTACAGTAATCCTGCTAAACGCAGCACTGGATTCTGTTTGCTCACAGAAGCCTTGTGTTTGACAGGCCTTTGTGCTAACCAGGCCTTATGAATTGTGTCAACAGGTACTGGTTGTCTCTTATCTGTAGCTTGAAAGGCCTCCTTCAGTGAAGAGGCAATAAAACTGCTCAACAGACAGGCAGGCGAAGGAAAGGGAGCATAGGTTAAAACCTAACAATTAGCCAGTAAGTCCTTATTGATTTAGTCTATTTATTCAAGTTGGAAGTGTAAACAGTCATTGGTTTTTATGAGGTGTTGATTCGATCTGGGCAAGATGAAGACCCATGCCCTGGCTTCATCCCAAATAGCACCATGTTCCCTATACAGTGCACTGTTTCTAACAAGAGTCCTATGGGTCCTGATCAAATGGAGTGCACTGAAATAGGGTGGGACAGAAGCTCTATAACGTGAATAAACAACCGTCAGCACAATCCTGTTGCCATCTACGTTTACTGGTGGACAAATGACAAACGGGACTGTTTTGTGTTCAATAAACCGTAAAAACAAATATTACATTGAAAAGGCACTTGAACTGTTAAAACATTTTTTTAAATCAGAAATTGATGTTTAATCTGCTCTATTGCAGCTCTGAAGAGACAGCTCTGAAGAGACGTGAGAACACAGAAAGACTGGGATTAGGAGAGAAAGTGGGTCAGGAATTATACCATCATCTCACATGGATCCCAACACTCCCAACATCACCAGCCATGAGCGAAAGAGGGTCGACGGGTGAAAGAGGACTCCCTCTCCACTCTCAGATGTCTGTCTTGCTGCAGCAGGGTGAAGCACTGAGGCATTACAGACCAAAATCAATAGGAGCTTCTGGGCCTAAGGCCCGGGGGGGTGGAAGGGAACCTGGGTGGGTGGGCTGGACAACCCATAAAAGACGGTGACATCACAATGGGGTGCGGGGAGTCGCCGGAGGAGCCATGATCATGAACGAGAAGCCTCTCTACGACCACGGGATCAACCCACTTCTATTCTACTTCCTAGGCGCGCGCGTATGTGTGTGTGTGTGTGTGTGTGTGTGTGTGTGTGTGTGTGCGTGCTTGGGTGTATGTTTGGGTGTGTGTGTGTATGTGCGCTTGGGGGTATGTTTGGGTGTGTGTGTGTGTGTGTGTGTGTTTGGAGGTATATTTGGGTGTGTGTGTGTTTTAGGGGTATGTTTGGGTATGTGTGTGCTTGGGTGTATGTTTGGGTGTGTGTGTGCATGTGCGCTTGGGGGTATGTTTTGGTGTTTGTGTGTGTGTGTGTTTGGGGGTATATTTGGGTGTGTGTGTATTTTGGGGGTATGTTTGGGTGAATGTGTGTGTGTGTGTGTGTGTGTGTGTGTGTGTTTTGGGGGTATGTTTTGGTGTGTGTGTGTGTGTGCTTGGGTGTGTGTGTGTGTGTGTTTAGGTGTGTGTATTCCATAGCTCCATCCTTATCTGCGACTTCTATATTCAAAGTCTGAGGAAAATGTGTTGCCTCCTGCTACAAAACTCACCAATTCAGAGCTACTGAAGTATCTTCTCTATTATATAAGGCTACAAGGCTCCTTTTTGGTCATTCTTTGACTTGGGTATACAGTGCTAGGTCCTATGTGGCCCGGCACCGAGGAGACATCTACAGTACACACCGAAACCAAGACATTGTCTGGACCTAGTTGTCCTGAGCTTTGACAGTAAGTCTAGAACTGAAGTATTGACCGATGGGATCTTAAGGGTCAAGACCTGGATTTACAACAGCAATTGGCTACGTTTCTCCTGGAAGGACCAAAGGGACAGCCGGAGAGCACAGCAGTGTAATATATATATATATGTAATTGAAACCCATGCTACAGCAGTACATGTTCAACAGTGGTAGTCGCTTAGACCACTGGACCTGCCCAGGCCATGTTGTGTTTAGTCTCCACCTGGGTGACTTGGACTGCCAGGGCAACGCCACCAGCTAGACAGACACCGTGGTCACCGACATCCGAAGGCCTAGATATGCAGTGTGACTTACCCTGTCACATTCACAGTGGCTGCCACGGAAACGGTGACCCCAGCTCTGTAAAACAATGCAGCTGCCTAGCACTGAACTGTGCCCGCTTTTATTACATCACAGCAAGCAACGGCATGCCGGCAGCAACTGGAGTCAGATAGGGCAATATTTCCTAATGAGCAATAAAAATAGTCGATCTTCAGCCTGGTCCAGGGACTGTTTGTGCTCTCATTTGGCTGTGCCAACAACCATCAGATTAGAGAGCACAAGCAAATCTGGGACCGGGCTAATTTCTCTCCATTGCTGTGATAGTTGTTCATGGTTTAGAGGCCCATGATTTCTCTCCATAAAAGCTTCTGCAAGTAGCCCTGCAATACAACCCACCACATGCAGGGGCTATTAAATTAGCCTATTGATCTTGTGCTCTTATATTACCCCACTAAACGATGTTTTCCACTAGTAATGACTGCCCCTCGCTGGCAAATGAACACCTTGGCAAGTCTATTAACTAACAAGTGAAAGAGGATGAAAAGACAAGACAAATGGGCCGTCGGACAGACAGCAGCTTGGTGGAGGGTCAGGCAATGTTAATAACAATGTTGAAATGATCCAGAAATGTCAAACGTGCTCGTCCTCTCTCCTCACTCCTCACAATGGAGTGGTACAAGAACGTTTCCTCCACCTTCAGTGTGAGCAGAGAAGGCTTGGCAACACTGGACACTTTGTGCTTTACCCGGCCCGCTGCTGGGGCTTTACGCGGCATCCCATCCACACTACTATGTGCACAAGTGTACTTTGTGTTGTGGGGACAATCGAAGGGTTTGTGTCCTGTTGTCTGGTACCACCAGCTCCACACTGGGCTGGCTGGTCTCTCCTGAGCAGCAGACTGTTGGGGAGTAGGAAGTCCTGTTTAGCCATGTCTCCAAATGATGGTGTTGTCACACGTGTCTCGTTTAGGGAGGCTTGGTTCATGACGAGGCTAGTGTGTACTGTGTGTACTGTGTGTGTATGTGTGTGTGTGTGTGTGTGTTTGTGTGCATGCATGTAGATAGTGTGTATTAAAATAGTTCAATTACGGCATAAAGAATTTGGAGTACATGAAGAATCTGCCTGGACGGCTGGCTGTAGCTTTGGGCATGCACAGCTGCAGACAGTGAGTGTGTGGGTGTGTGTGTGTGTGTGTGTGTGTGTGCGGGTGTGTGTGTGTGTGTGTGTGTGTGGAAAGAAGCATGCGCTGCCTTTCTGTGCCTCATTGAGCACAGGGTAATGAAGCATGGCAAAGGAGAGGAGCGGGACCCAGAGAAGGAGAGAGAAGAGAGAGAGTGTGCAAGGAGAGAGGAGAGGGAGGAGATAGTTTTTGAGAAAAGAAGAGAGATGGAGGAGAGAGGAGAGGGAGGAGAGGAGTGGGTATAGAGGATGATGGAGGGAAGAGAGAAGAGTAGAGAGAAGAGATGGAGGAGAGAGGAGAGGGAGGAGAGGAGTGGGTATAGAGGATGATGGAGGGAAGAGAGAAGAGTAGAGAGAAGAGATGGAGGAGAGAGGAGAGGAGAGGGAGAAAAGAAAAGTGAGTGGAGAGAAAGTGTCTGATAAATAGGGTCCCGTGTTCCTATGCAACCAAGACCAACAACCAAACACTGGGAAGGTGAGAAAACTCAGCAATGGGCCTGTCTGTCTGCATATCAGCATGTCTGTCTATCAGACTGTCCATCTCTGTCTGTATAACAGCATGTCTGTCTATCAGACTGTCCATCTCTGTCTGTATAACAGCATGTCTGTCTGCATATCAACATGTCTGTCTATCAGACTGTCCATCTCTGTCTGTATAACAGCATGTCTGTCTGCATATCAGCATGTCTGTCTATCAGACTGTCCATCTCTGTCTGTATAACAGCATGTCTGTCTGCATATCAGCATGTCTGTCTATCAGACTGTCCATCTCTGTCTGTATAACAGCATGTCTGTCTGCATATCAGCATGTCTGTCTATCAGACTGTCCATCTCTGTCTGTATAACAGCATGTCTGTCTGCATATCAGCATGTCTGTCTGCATATCAGCATGTCTGTCTATCAGACTGTCCATCTCTGTCTGTATAACAGCATGTCTGTCTGCATATCAGCATGTCTGTCTATCAGACTGTCCATCTCTGTCTGTATAACAGCATGTCTGTCTGCATATCAACATGTCTGTCTGCATATCAGCATGCCTGTCTGTCAGCCTGTCTGTCTGTCAGAAAATCCATCTTTGTCTGCATATCAGCCTGTCTGTCTCTGCTTATCAGCATGTCTGTCTGTCAGCCTGTCTGTCTGTCAGGCTATGCATCTCTGTCTGCATATTGGCATGTCTGTCTGTCAGACCTGTCTGTCTGCATATCATCATGTCTGTCTGTCAGCCTGTTTGTCTGCATATCAGACTGTCTGTCTATCAGACTGTCCATCTCTGTCTGTATATCAGCCTGTCTGTCTCTGCATATCAGCATGTCTGTCTGTCAGCTTGTCTGTCTGTCAGGCTATCCATCTCTGTCTGCATATCAGCATGTCTGTCTGTCAGACCTGTCTGTCTGCATATCAGCATATCTGTCTGTCAGACCTGTCTGTCTGCATATCAGCATGTCTGTCTGTCAGACGTGTCTGTCTGCATATCAGCATGTCTATCTGTCAGCCTGTCTGTCAGTCTGTCTGTCTGCATATCAGACTGTCGGTCTATCAGACTGTCTGTCTATCAGACTGTCCATCTCTGTCTGTATATCAGCCTGTCGGTCTGCATATCAGCTTGTCTGTCTGTCAGCCTGTCTGTCTGTCAGACTGTCCATCTCTGTCTGTATATAAGCATGTCTGTCTGTCAGACCTGTCTGTCTGCATATCAGCATGTCTGTCTGTCAGCCTGTCTGTCTGCATATCAGACTGTCTGTCTATCAGACTGTCCATCTCCTTCTGTATATCAGCCTGTCTGTCTCTGCATATCAGCATGTCTGTCTGTCACCCTGTCTGTCTGTCAGGCTATCCATCTCTGTCTGCATATCAGCATGTCTGTCTGTCAGACCTGTCTGTCTGCATATCATCATGTCTGTCTGTCAGCCTGTTTGTCTGCAAATCAGACTGTCTGTCTATCAGACTGTCCATCTCTGTCTGTATATCAGCATGTCTGTCTGTCAGACCTGTCTGTCTGCATATCAGCATGTCTGTCTGTCAGCCTGTCTGTCTGCATATCAGACTGTCTGTCTATCAGACTGTCCATCTCCTTCTGTATATCAGCCTGTCTGTCTCTGCATATCAGCATGTCTGTCTGTCAGCCTGTTTGTCTGCATATCAGACTGTCTGTCTATCAGACTGTCCATCTCTGTCTGCATATCAGCATGTCTGTCTATCAGACTGTCCATCTCTGCACACTCTATTGTTGCTTCACAATAATTCCAAAGTGTGCACTTCCTGCCAAAGTGTTCACTTCCTGTTATGGATTTGAAAATAAATGATTGTTGAATGGAAACTCCCTCTAGTTTACGTATTCACAAAGCCAATACAGATTAATACTTACAGAGAGATGAGATTATTACGCATCTTGTCTTTCTCTATCTCCTTCTTTGGGTTGACTGTCCTGTTTTGTGTTCCTCCATCTTGATTTCTGTTGTGTCATGTCTCCTCTCTCATTAACCAGAACACAGTGATCTTCTTCCTGCATCCTGGCCTGTCACACCCTGGTTGTCCCACTCTGTGCAGCCCTCATCAAAATGCTATCTACATTTCCAATAGAACAGGTTTCTAACAAAAGGCAGGCCTAATCACATTCACATAGTACATACATGTTGGTACAGTATAGCGGTAGATACTCTGTTTTGGGTTTTGGAAGCTTATGAAATTGAGGAAAATTATTTAAGAAGCCTTTTTTTTGTATAAACACCACACTCTTTCTGTTTTACTTTTAAGAGATGAGTTCTGTCTGCTATGCTTAGATCAATTTCAAAATCAATGTATGTATGCATTATCAGGCAGATTGATAATGTATGTATGCATTCAAGGCCTATTTGATTTTTGCTGAGTCAATGAGCCAAGGAGAGGTGACATTTATGCCAAATAACCTTTTGTGCGAGTATTTCAAGTGAATTTTTAACATTTAACAAAGCACCTTCTAGAGTGCGGCAATGATAGATCGCTGGGACCCCTACAAAACACTGTCATGACTAACATTTCAGAGAGAGATTTTGGGTTGATCTACCAAACATTACTGTGACTTTGGGGGGTAGTCAACAAGTGTGGTTCTATTCTGAGTGTGCGACCCGGGCCCCAACACTGTTCCGGACCCCTGCTCCCACTGGAGGGCTGGAGAGGAGGTGTGAGGTCCCTCTGCCAGATCCTACTGTGCTGGTCACACACACACGCACACAAACATCACACACACACAAACATACCAGGTCCTACTGTGCTGGTCACACACACACACATCACACACACACAAACATAGCAGGTCCTACTGTGTTGGCTCAGCTCTGAGCCTGTCTCCAGCTGTAGCGCCAGGAAGGTCCATCGGCCATCTGTCCCTGACCGACACAGAAAGAGAGGCGGCCGCCGTCCCCGGGGCAGAGCATACACACATAAACACACACACACATACACACACAGAGAGGAACACAAACTGTCCCGAGGGGGCGGGAGTTGGGATGAGGTGGAAACGAAGCGCAGGGCAAGTTAGAGAGTCAGGCAGCATTGTATGGCTCCAGAACTGTTTAATCCCTCTCCTAGCAACCACCTCCCCTGTCCCAGGTTTAGGGGCGGCAGGGCAGGCATCATGCTCCCCTCGGTCGGTGTGGCGGCGGCCCCTCTCCCTCTCCGTCTCTAGCTGTCCTATTTATGGTAATGAGCCATCTGCCCTCTGAACAGAGCCGCCCAAATAGAGAAGTGGGTGAGGGGAGCGGGGGCAAAGACAAAAGACTCCACGGCCTGTTGTGTCTGTTTCTGCTCCTATAGATACCTTCAGGATGTCAGAGCTCAGTGGGTATCTCCTTGGATCAGACTAAGGATTAAACTGAGGATGATAGTGATAATGGGACTGAGGGTAAGACTGAGGATGAAAGTGATAATGGGACTGAGGATGAGACTGAGTTTGATAGTGAAAATGGGATTGAGGATGATAGTGATAATGGGACTGAGGGTAAGACTGAGGATGACAGTGAAAATGGGACTGAGGGTAAGACTGAGGATGATAGTGAAAATGGGACTGAGGGTAAGACTGAGGATGATAATGAAAATGGGACTGAGGATGAGACTGAGGATGATAGTGAAAATGGGACTGAGGATGAGACTGAGGATGATAGTGATAATGGGACTGAGGATGAGACTGATGTTGATAATGATAATGGGCCTGAGGGTAAGACTGAGGATGATAGTGATAATGGGACTGAGGATGATACTGAGGATGATAGTGATAATGGGACTGAGGATGAGACTGATGTTGATAATGATAATGGGATTGAGGATGAGGCTGAGGATGATAGTGATAAAAGGACTGAGGGAAAACCATATGTTCTTAACATTATGTGATAAACTCTGACAAACTCGTGTTTGTGTGTGTGCAAGATAAAAGATAAGTGAATTCATTGCAGCCAGCTGCAGATGTCTGTCAGTACGTGTTTTTATTACAAAAGGCTTTTGTGAGTTCAGCTGCTATAGGTGCAAAGAGATGGAAAACAGACTAAACACTCAGGGTCATGCAATTCTGTCTGTCTTTCTCTCCGTCTCACTTTTTCTCTCTTTCTCTCTGTCTCTCAAACTGACTCTTTCTCTTAGTCTCCCTCTCAATCTCTCTATCTTTTGGTCTCCAGCTGTCTCTCGGGCGGCCTGTCTGCTTCGCTCTCGCTCTCTTTGGCAAAAGGCATGCGACCATATTAGTAGGCTAGTTGTTTGTATGCAAATCTACTGCCTGGAAATAAAAAAAACAGTGTTATTAATAACTACAGAGTATCCTTGCTGTATGCCGTAACAGTGTGTAGCGTGTAGCTGTTAGCTAGCATCATAGCATGTCATGTCATACAGTTCCGGCGACGCCAGCACGACACCTTCTCACAAGGACCGACGAAAGGCTAAACAGGTGATTGTTTTCTGTGGAGTTGCTTTGCTGAGTGGCCCTGCCGGTGTCTGGCGGTGATGGAGCCCATTACCAGGTGTGACTAATTACAGACTCGGTGGTTCTTATGCAGTGGTTGATGACCTGTAGTGATTCTGGGCGCTAATCAATCAACCTGTTATTGGGATGCTCTCCATAGTGACTGCCTCTGTGACACGGTCGTGTGGTGGGTACAGAGTAGCCAATCCAGAGTCATCACTGGCGGCTCAATGGACCTCTGTTGCCACTGGATACTGGGTTGGTTACCAAGCCAACACGTATGCCTCCCGCAACACGCACCAACATTTGAATGTAAAAACACTTGCATACTCACTCACACTAAAACGCACGCACGCACGCACCAACTGTAATTTTGATATCACAAGTTAGTTAAAATTAAAAACAGTAAAAGGTTTCACCTGATGTGGGCTATAAAGCCGTTTCTTAACTTCATTTGAAAGTATGGGGTTGTTTCCATGCAAACAACAGAGACAGAGAGCGAGAGATCAGTAAAAGAATGTCAAACACAAATCAATAATTTGAACCGTAATGGTTCACATCTGGAAAAGACTACTTACCATTGATGACCCCTGACTCTCGGTGACCTCCCACCGTGAGGTCAAATACATCTGACCCCTACAGACAGACACATTTGATGGGTTAACGGCCGCGGAGCCACACGGACAGATGGCCTCGGCGGCAGCGGCAGGGTCAGGGGGAGGTGGGGGCCAGGGAGGCACAACTAGTGAAATTAGAGGTTGAAGACAAGTTTACAAGGGATCCCCAGGTATTATCATGATAATGGACGTCCCATATGCTCACTTGTCCTTGCACAACATGCACATGATTATGACACATTTGCGGGCGTGGGGCCGGTAGTCTGCAACTGAAACAGAAAGCAATGTTCTTCAGTGAGACGGTTTTCATGCCCATGCGGGGTGGGGAGTCTGTTTTGTGTTTGGCGTTGCACTGGGCAGTTGGGTGGCATCGACAGGACGAAGCCATACGGTTGTCATGGTAGCAGCCTGGGGTTATGACTCACTGACTGTGGCGATAGACAAAAGGAGGAAGAACAAGGACAGCTGACATTAAAAGAAGCCATTATACAACTTACTATATGGTTGTTCATTGTTCATGATTGTTATCATGCATCCCTTTGTTTGTTACAAACGTGTTGTGTATATTGTGCGTGTAGGGGTGTACAATATGTAATATAGACACACACACACACACACACACACACACACATACATAAACTCTTAATTTTGGAGACATAGATGTACATACAGCAATGGGATTCACTTGAAATAAAGAAATGTACTTAAAAACTCAAATTGTACCGAGGCTAAAAATGCAATAGTGAGTATTGATTTTGAGTGCCTGTTAGTCTATTCCCAGATCAGAAAATATTTACGTGGTCGAACTTCAACATTTTTCCACTGCCATCCCCAGCCCTGTACTTGCTCTGTCACACAGACACACAGAAATACACAACCATGCACGAAAGTGCGCACACACACACACACACACAAATACATGTGCACACAGCTTTCCTGTGAGTGCCAGCCCAGCTGGACTGACACCCCTCCCCACCCGTGTACGCCCCGTATTCAGCTTCCTGTGTACTGTACTGTCACCATGGAAATGGTGGGAAAGTTTCTCTATGTCGGTGAGCACTGTAGCATTTTCTATCTACTATGCATGGCCTCAGTCTCTCCCTCAAGACTACCGAAATGATGTTATTAAATTAGCTTTCCACAATCTGCTTGATAATTAACGGGTTAATGAAGCAGGTTGGCAGACTATTCTAGATCCCTCATAATGGAAAAGAGTGTGGTCCCTCGCTGACAAAGACGAAAGAATAACAGAATTGACAACTGTGCTATTTCTGACCTAATTTCCACTCGGTTATGCTTGTGAAAACCCAGGAAAAATATTGTTGGATACCGCCACCTTGTGGCTTGTTACAAAAAATGCAATCAAATTGAATTGCAGACATGGCAGTTCTGATGGAACTCAACACTGTACGTCTGTCTATTCTCTCCCTCTTTCTCTCCACTATTCTCTCCGTCTTAATCTCTTTCTATCCCTTCTCTCTTTACTCTCTCATCCTTTTTAATACATCAATGTCAACATGGAAGTCAGACAGAAAAGCAACTTTTATTATTTATGATCTATGGTGAGTATATGTGTGTGCTAGAGACAAAGAGAGAAGAGAGAGAGTGAGGAAGAGGGAAAGGAGTGTGTGCTCCAACAGAGGTCCAATAAACGACACCTCCCTGTTAGTCAGTTGGCCATGGAGGTCGGTGTATGAACACCCGCTGTCCCAAATGGCACCCCGGTCCCTACAGAGTGCATTATATTTGACCAGAGCCGATGGCGTTCTTGTTAAAAGCTGACCACTGTGTAGGGAATAGGGAGCCATTTGAGATGCAGCCTGTCTGTGTGACCCTGAACAAGGGCTTGTCTGACTAGCCCCGGGCCCTTTGGCATGGCCAGATATTGTTCAGTGTGTGGTGGTGGTGTGTGTGTGTGAGAGAGAGAGAGGAGGCTGTGTGTTTGCTGCAAGCAGGGCCTCTCCTCTTTTCCCTGCTGACTGACTCATTCAGTTCAGTGGAAATCAGAGCAGTATTACTTGCTCAGCCCCACCCCTTTCTCCTATCCTACATGGCTCTAGCAACCATGCCACGCCAACAGTTGCCAGGCAACCAGACAGAGCTGGAGTCACTGGCTCCACAATGGTGTGTGTGTGTGTGTGTTTGTGTGTGTGTGTGTGTGTGTGCATGAGTGTGAGAGAGACATAGCCGAATGTGTTATTTAGCATGTTAAGATGTGCATTTTCATGACAGGTTAATGCATTACAGACACACAGGGAATTAACATCTGGGAATTAAAACTCGGCAATTGACTCTTATTAAAATCTAACAAATGAGATTTGAGAGGAAAAAAGTGTTGAGATTAAATGGCACAAGGCCTGCGGAAGTGTACCAAAAATTGTTTCACCTGCAAGCAGTAAAAAAGCTGGTTTTAAAAACTTCATTATTTTTTTAATCACATTGTTTTAGACTAATTAAAGCTCTAGAGAATTTCTAAAACCGCTGAAATAGAGTATTTTGTATTTTGTGTCACTACTCTACCAGCCGCTAGAGGTCTTCAAATAAATATACAATTTCTCCAATTTTTTTAATCTTTGAACTTAGAGGAGACGCTACTCCTTACAGCTGACTGTTTGTCACTTAAGTGAAGCTACCCACAATAAGGAGAGGTATGAATTGTGGAATTCGCTGTGGGTCTTAAAAATAAAAGTCTACCGTAGAAAGCGATGCAAACGTATCTAGACTGTAACAGCTAGAAACCTTTCATATAACGCTGTGACAAAACACAATAATCAGTTAATTTTACAAATATGTTATTGGTTGAAATCTGTGGATGCACTATACTTCAGATTTGCATTAAGATCATACTTATATTGCAGCCTTATACTAACTGATTGTGGATCAGCTATGAAGTGTACACACAAATATAAACATCTCAGTACGGTGGGAATTGGGTTATGGGAAATCACCACAACTCAGCGTTCTGTTTTTTTTTTTGGACTGTAGATTGTACAGTGGATTGTAAATTAATTAAATGGGGTTGTCGTTGTATTCAGGAACACTGGCAGAACACTCCTCAAAAGCTCAGATCCCTGTGTGAGGTAAGGATGTCCTCTACCATTGTTGTAGGACATCCATGATGTTTGCAGAGAACAAAAGAGTGTTGTGGAGAGAGTTGTCACACAATGCAGTGGTCAACGGCGATGGAGAGCTCTTAGAGCGGACGTGCCTTCTCTTCTATTGCCTTTTATGTGTCGGAAGGTGGTAAGGGGAAAAATAGTTGAGTGTCAACCGCAAATCAATGACAGGACGGAACACGTGAAGATCTGTCATTTTAACAATAGATTAGTGCATAATTATACTACCCCCACTAAAGCAGTTCTCCCATATTTAAAAATATTATATGGAAAAAAATTGAAATAAATACGAAATGTATGAAATATATGTAAATCTATTAAACTGAGAATTTGTAATATAAACATATGTTTGGTACATGCATTTAAATATATGTAAATAAAAGGCTTGTAGGTATATATTATTAGCATTTAGCATTGTATATTTAAAAATATATATTTTATTTTTTCGTATAGGCTCTATAGCTACAGATTACACATTCAATCTCCATCTGAAGGCAGTTAAAAAAATATGACATTTGGAAGTAAAATACATCCACTGTGACATTTTACCAGAGTTTAAAATTGAGGTCAAATCAGCAAACTATTATCTTTTGTTAAATTTATGTATTTTAGCAATATCTATTCCAACTATTGCGTTCACATCGCTTCCCATTGGCGACTTTTATTTTGAAGGTGAAACTGAATCTCCACTATTGTGGCTATTCCTTATTGTATTTTGCTTCACATAGGTCTGATTACCGATAGTAAAGGATTCTGGCATTTGTTGCAAGGATTTTGTACTGCATTTCATGGAGAGAAAAGGCAGCCTGTCATCATAATGGCAACTACGCTACAGTAGCTTCTGTTAGCTAGCGAGCCAATACTAGCTCGTGGATGAGTAACCTGTGAGTTGTATTGCTCGCGAGGTAGCTAACATTAACTTGCTAGTAGCTAGCTGGATAGCTAGTTAACCAGCTAGTTAGCTAAATAACATCCGGCTTTAGTACCTCTCATTAGTTCGCCACACTCCTACATGGCATGAGTTTTTCAGTCACATGCACCAACTGCCATTCAGATAAAGAAGCGAAACCGCAAGCTAAATAGGAAATAGCTAGTCAGTGTACAGATGCAGTTACGTTTTGGTAGTCTATATTAGCAGCTAGGCGTTTACACATTGTTTAGTCAACTGAGCTAGATAGCATTAACCACAGCCGCACAGTTGTAGCTTGATTTTTCCAAAGCCATGGCAGCAGACCTCCAAGCAAAATACGCCAAACTAGCCCAGGAGTATTCGAAGGTAAGATGTCAATTGGTTTCTGACTGTGTAGCCAAATGTATTTGCTATTTAATGTTAATCCGGTTGCTGATCCGTTCTAGGCTAGGTACTGGCACACATTTAGCTAGTTTGGCTGCAATGAAAGTATAATTTCATGTAGCTACCCAGCTAGTTACAAATGAATGGTGCAGTCCAACGACGTTGTAGTACTAGACTAACGTTTAGCCTGTCTCGATCTGTTTTTCACGGGTAGTTCATGGGTAGGATGTCAATAGGTATTACTGACACTTCTCTGTCTTGGTTTATTTGACGTTTGTTTGCTACGACCCAAGCCTAGGAAGAGTAGACGCAAGTGCTGTAATGGGGATCCTTTTAAATAACGTAGCTATTGGAAGAGTACCCCATGCATCATAGCGACGCTGATTAACTTTACAGTACCTGGTAATAACATCTTAGTGGACAACACTGACGCCGAAGATTCGGTGACTCTTTCACTGCAGCATAGTTTACGATGGAGAACTATGTACGGCAAACCGTTACCTACTGTCTATCAATTAACACAACCTCATATAGGTAGTTTAGTTGCTTTCACCACAGGGATTCCGATCTGTCAGCTGAAACTCTAAATAAATCTGTTATTTAGTATCTGCAGGAACTTTCTCTGTCTAAACAACTCAATGTTATTTATGTCAAACATGGGAAACCTTGTGTTGTTATACCTGTAGAACATTGATTGACCAATCCTAATACTCTTTGTAGGCGTTATATATGTGAGAGAAAGTGTGACAAGCTTTGGTTAATATACAAACTATCCTCATGACCCACACTCTGCTGACAGGCAATGGGACGCAATAGGCTCTGTGTTTCCTGTCTGAAGGTTGTAAAATCACAAGCCCGTCCACTGGTTTATATCCTTTTTTTTTGGAAGAGGAGCTGACGTTGTGTTTTTTCCTATACATATGGTGTGTTGTTACCTTGTAAGCATGCAGTAGAGTTCTGTCATCAAATATAAATGAAATCTCTCATAATATCCATAAAAAAAAGTTATGTTGTTTTGCTTAAACTTATGGCCTATACTGTCTATTTGGCCAGTTTGGAATTTAGAGGTAAAGTGTGTGTGAGACTCTGGTAGAGAACGGCACTTGCAACTTCAGGGGTGTGGGTGAAATTCCCACAGGAGAACCAATAGGGAAAAAAGTACAAAACAGTTTATGCCTTCACTACTGCACATTGCACTTGATTCAAGCATCTGCTTAGTGTCTAGGATTTACATGTGCTTGTGAATGTTTCTCAGTGTCTGTCCTCTTATGATCCCAAAGCTCCGGGCCCAGAACCAGGTCTTGAAGAAGGGTGTGGTCGATGAGCAGGCCAGCTCCACGTCCCTGAAGGTACACGACCATTCAAAACTGTCCGGAATAGGGTTTTAACATTCCCCAAATGTATCTCCGGAATCACTGGTCAGACGATTCCTGTAATAGGCAGGAAAAAAGATGTATGATCTCCTTGAACGCCCAGAGCCGGTGTTTGCATTCAGCTCACACCTAGAATCCCCCCACACCCCACCCTACAGGAACAGGTGAAGCAGCGAGAGCAGAGCCTGAGGAAAGTGGAGCAGGAGATGGATAGTCTCACCTTCAGGAACCAGCAGCTGGCTAAAAGAGTGGAGCTGCTACAGGAGGAACTGGCTGCTAGTGAGGCAAAGGGCAAGAAGACCAAGGTAAGAGGGGAGACCCGGGGTAAGAGGGGAGACCCGGGGTAAGAGGGGAGACCCGGGGTAAGAGGGGAGACCGACTGGCAGAGTAGCAGGATAATGGCTTAGATTCTCTAGACCCAAGACGGTTGCCAATCTAGGGGATTGTTAATTGGACCTGGGATGGCTACGTCTATCAAACTAATAGTCCTGTAGTATTATAAAAACAACTGATCTGCATGTCCATGTTATAAATGTTTCTCTCTGATAATCGCCATTGGAAGGTATTCAGGCGGTGTATAACAATGTGCATTTTGTCCGTATCGTCCAGGTCCCGTTGAAATACTCTACTGGATACATTATTTACCGCCGCTAACGATGAGCAGTGATTTGTTATGCCAGATGATTTGTCGATTGGTGATTCTGTGCAGTCCGACTTCCAGTCAGTTTTTGCGATGGTGCTTTATCTCTCCCAGAACAAAGGAGACTCTCCCTCCCAGCAGGCCCTGCAGCAGTCCCAGAATGTGTTCGATGAGGACCTCCAGAAGAAGATTCAGGAGAATGAGCAGCTTCACATCAAGGTCAGTGTGTCTGTAAAACAAGGTTCTGTATGATGCATAACAGACACTGCTGGAAGTGATGTTGGGGCGCCAGTAGGGGGCGCTCTTCCACTTCTTTTATGGCATTGAAATTACTGAATTGAAATGGAAATATTTTTTTATCCTAAGCTGTGTTTCATCCGTGGACGGACAATAATATTCTATTGTGTTAAATTGTGTCGTAAGTTCTACGAGGCTGATGAGCAGCACAGACGACAGGAAGCTCAGCTGAAGGCCAGACTGGAGGAGCTGGAGAGAGAACGTGAACAACACCTGGCTGTAGTCAGCACTCTCACCTCCAAATACATGGACACCATCGAGAGACTGCAGAGTGACAAGGCCAGACTCGAGGTGGGGGGGGTGGGGGGGGGCAGTGAGTTATAATGTGATTGAACAGGGGGCCAAACTCATGCTTTTTATTATTGCTGATGACTGAATATTAATACATACCTTTGCTGTGTCCTTCTACAGGTTAGATCCCAGACTCTGGAGAGGGAAGCTAGGGACTGCCGAGTTCGAACAGAGGAGTGGTAAACACCTTGTTTATATATAGTATATGTACTGTCTTTTCTACATAGGAGATATGTCAGAAATGATGATGGACGTATAAATTTTCTGGTTGCTGTATTTTCTTTTTTGCCTGCAACTTGCTTTTGACCAAAAAAAATGTCCCGGACAAAAATCTGTGCCGCCGTCTTTGAAATCCTGATGTGAACCTCAAGTTAAAAGTATGTCCAGTTACTGATATCGTAGATAAAGAGACCACTGTTTATTACTGCGGTGGTTGGCTTGAGGTTACTAGGGCACACTTAGAGTATTTAGTGTGGTCACACAGTGGTCTTTCAATAACCCCCACACTCCCTGCTCTCCTTATCCTGTCTCTCTCCCTCCTCCTCGCTTTCTCTCCCTGCTTGTCTGTCTGTCTCTCTCTGCAGTCAGCAGCAGTTGAGGAGGTGTCAGTCAGAGCTCAACAGGCAGTTGAAACAAAGCAGCAGTGTTATCCAGGAGAAAGTGCTCTTCAATGATACCAGTGAGTAGTACTATGGCTGTGTTCATACAGGCAGTTACGTCAGATTTTCTCAAATCAGATAATAGGCTGATTGAAATCAGAGAAAGGTTTTCAATTTTCCGCCTTTCATCCATTGATTGCTTTCTTGATTAGGAACCAACTAAGAGGTCCAACGAGATACCCTCGTTCTACATTTTCCGTTGCAGTGAAAAGTCTAATGAACGCAACCTTTTTTTTTAAGACATCACAGACAAATTGTTGTTTTGACGTCAAGTTTCACTGTAGGACAAGGCACTCCACAGATTAGTGTGCACTGCTAATGTAGATGAATGGCTTATGTGGCTGAATCAAAAGACTTATGTCCTTCTGCTGTGCTGCTGTAAAAAGGGGCTCATTGAAATACGGGCTCCGGTCGAGTGAAACGCTAGAGCTCTGTTCCCCTTCCTAATATGACTTTCACTGTGTAGGCCCGTGTGGATAGTAGTTTCTGTCTTCCTTGGATCGTTCTGAAACTTGTCATGCTTATTTGAAGGAGGTAGTTGTATGACACGCCTCTGTTAGGGCGCGTTGAGCTGCTGTTCGCGAGTTAGCAAGTAAATCATTTAAATTGTTTTGCCACTCGGAAATCTCTCCTTTACAGTTCCCTTCCTTCTTCTCTAGAATTCAGTGACTTCAACAGTCTGAACGTTCCGCCGCACAACCGAAGGCACCAGGTGAGCTGAAGTCCTGTATTTTGACCCACTGGCAGTTATGTGGATCATTTCTGTCCTAGCTCCTACATCTCCATGGGATGGTTGAACACGAGATATGAGGTAGAAGGGTTCTCCCGAGCTTTGTGATTAATTTCTCCTGTCCAGTTGAAGGCCCGGGACGTCGCGGGTCAGGCCCTGGTCTTTCTCCAGCACTTAGTGGCCGCTCTGCTGAACTTCCATTCGTACACCGAGCAGAGGGTGCACATCTACCCCCTGGACTCCTCTATAGAACCCATCTCACCGCTCAATCAGAAGGTGAAGAAGTTCAGGGACACTCACTGCCCTGGCACCTTTTACACACATCACAGGTTTAACATTTTAGTCATTCAGCAGACGCCTCCTGTCCTCGACTTTCATTACGTTGTTTTGTCTGATGTTTGCTTGTTCTTTTTTCGTCCCAGTTCTCCCAGTACCTCCACGAGAATGCAGCCTTTGTGCGACCCCTGGAGGACGGACTAGTGCAACTACATCAGAGCATCACAGAGGACACGGTTACGGTGTTGGAGACTGTGGGGAAACTCAAGGACTTCGCCAGTCACTTCACTGCGTACAGCCACTTCCTGAAGAAGATCCTGCCATACCAACTGAAAAGGTCAGTGCTAATCTCTGTAGGTGTGTGGGTTTAATGTCAGGTGGGGATGTTAGTGAACTTTGTTTTTAACATTTTTTTAACCTAAAATCCGTTCATGTCCTTATCCAAGTCCTAATAAGAAAATGAGAGTTGAACAAACACCAACAGATGTGCTTTTCCTTTTATTTTGTGCTTTTCTGGTCCCCAGAAAACGCCTGTGTGTGTGTTTCTGTGTGTGTGCCTCACCTCTGCTTTCTTCTCCCCAGTCTGGAGGAAGAGTGTGGGGCTTCTCTGTGTACCTCCTCTCTCACCTCTAAGAACCAGGAGCTGCAAAGTGACATAATGAGGATCACATCTGTGTTTGACAAAATAAATAGCTACATCAGCCTACTGGCCTTGCCTAGTGAGTTATACCGGCCTACTGGCCTTTCCTATTGGCCTTGTTTCGCCTTGTTGTGCTCTAGTAAATCCTTGTGGCTGCTTGAGAACTTGATTAATAGAAGACCGGAGAACGCTTTCCCTCCAGCCTGTCACGATTCTGGTGTAGACCTCCCAGTTTGGGTGAGCAGCGTGATAAGAACCAGAACAGCATCGGATGTCCTTCAGAGGACACAATTCAACCTCGACTGCCCTGAGGACGCTGGGATATGATGCGATGAAGCAGGGCTTGATTATGAATGGGATATTATGTCATTGGGGAGTAAAAAAATAGATAAAAAAAAAAAAGACAATACAGTCATCTTAATAAACCTTGTCCTAGGTCCGGTCATTTTTGTCATAGGTAATTTGTTTAGATTCACTCCAAGTCCAATAGGTAGTGTAGCCACAGTAGTGAATGGGACTTTGTTTTCCAGGTGTTCGACAGGACGCCATGCCCCAGAGCAGCGCCTCTGCTGCCTTCACCCAGCTAGCTGCCTGTCTACACAGTCTTCATGATGCCATCAAAGGTGAAACAATAAAACATTTATTACTTGAAAAGGTTTTTTCTGTGACTTTGTGGGTTAACTTTTTTAAAGCCATTCCCTCTTTCCTCTGTTATCTAAGCATAACCGTTATTAAGCAGAACCCCTGGAGACTTCAAGTAAAGTGGAACTAATGAAACTGTAAACCCTTTCCTTATTCTCACTGTCTTCATGGAGATATCTAGAACCTCTTCACTTCCTCTCTACTCTCTAGAGCACTATTTCCCAATTCTGGTCCTGGGGACCCAAAGGGTTGCACATTTTTGTTTTTGCCCTAGCACTCACACACCTGACTTGATGATAGGTTGATTACGTCAATCAAGTGTGTGAGTGGTAGGGCAACATTTGAATCAGGTATGTGAGTGCTAGGGCAAAAACAAAAACGTGCACCCCTTTGGGTCCCCAGGACCAGGATTGGGAAACAGTGCTCTAGAGAGATGTCTATAACGTCTTTACTCTCTGTCTCTATAGAGCTGTCTAAACCCCTTTTTGCTTCTGTCTATTGCCTCTCTCCTTCCTTTCTCTAGGAATGCCTATACCTTCTCTAGATCTCATCTATGGATTTGTCTAAACCTAATACATCTCAGTGGTCTAAATCCATCTTTACTGCCTGTCTCTGTAGAGATGTCTAAACACTACAGTCAGAAGGCCAGTCTGGAACAGGAGTTGCCCACAGTCACTCAGAAGCTTCGCACCACCAACGAGTGTCTGCTGGCTTCTCTTGGCTCCCTTACCAACAGCACCGGCAAGGTGGGACCACCAGGTGGCGCAGTTTACCAACAAAATGCCACTTTTTTTTTTTCAATCTGTTACTTGTACGTTTGATTGAGAGCGGATACACTAATACGGTAGTTCCCAACCAGGAGTGATGGGAACCCTGGGGGCACTCGGTCTGTCAACAGGGGGTACTTGAGAACACTCAGAACGCCATAGGTTTATTAGTAAAATTATCATGGTACTTCAGGGGTACTCAGAGCAAAGCAAAATTCTGTTTGTGGAACAGTTAATGAAAAAGGTTGGGAACCACTACGCTAATACACATTACAGTGAGTACACTTCATATGTTAGTGTATGTGAGCCTTGTGGGGGATAAACATATGACCCTGCCGCCCGTGACACAAAGGACAAGCCTCCTTGGATGGTTATGCTGCTTTTGGGGATTTTAATGTGTGGTGTATATGTCAGAGACGGGTGTTCATTTTTTCAACTGAAAAAGAAAGGAAAACGGGATAGTAGTATAACAAAGATTTTGTTATTGTCTTTTCATAACTAGTTCAATGTGTTTGAGGATAAGTAGAAGAGGTAGATGCACCACTTTTATTATGGTGTAATAGTTCTAACAGTCAAGAGGCCTGCTTTTGGTTTTGACCGTTGCCTGACTGAGTAATGGCCCAGACACAGACAGTGTTTATGTGGGAGGTATCTGAGATGAGCTGCTGTTTTGTGCTGTTGTGGAGGAACAGGAACGGAATGCTCTGGGCTAGCATGTTGCTGAGCTCCACGCTTACACCACTGTATTCCAGAGTCCCACTGTGATAGCTGATGGATGTTTCCCATGAGGTGATGTTGGCCGGTGTTTTTCAAAAGGGGCACTGAGTTAGAAAGTGCAAAGTTCAGGAACGATTAATTGAGAAAGAACCCAATAAACCTAGTAGGGCGTGTGGATTAGAGGGATGTGTCTGGGTACTGTCCCCTTGACATCAACCACTGAAGACCTGGAGTAAACGTTGACCGGTCTGTTTTAAAATGTGTGTCTACAGGGACGTTTCCGCGGCTTCGTTTACAGTAGTGTTACAGTTGGTTTTATGAAATACATGATTGGATAAACCCCCCCCTTACTGTCTGTGTCACAATATTTTTTTAGCGTTTGTTAACCTGATGGATTCTTACAGTGCCCTGTGATTTGTACAGTCAATATTATTAATGTATTTTTGTCAACTTTTACACTAAGGTATTTGTGAACGTACAGGTTTCACTATACACACCGATCAGCCATAACATTATGACCACTGACAGGTGAAATTAATAACACTGATAATCTCATTATCATGGCACCTGCCAGTGGGTGGGATATATTAGGCAGTAAGTGAACATTATGTCCTCAAAGTTGATGTGTTAGAAGCAGGACAAATGGGCAAGCGAAAGGATCTATGTGACTTTGACAAGGGCCAAATTGAGATGGCTAGACGACTGGGTCAGAGCATCTCCAAAACTGCAGCCCTTGTGGGGTGTTCCTGGTCTGCAGTGGTCAGTATTTATCAAAAGTGGTCCAAGGAAGGAAAAGCGGTGAACCGGCGACAGGGTCATGGGCGGCCAAGGCTCATTGATGCATGTGGGGACCAAAGGCTGGCCCGTGTGGTCTGATCCAACAGATGAGCTACTGTAGCTCAAATTGCTGAAAAAGTAAATGCTGGTACTGATAGAAAGGTGTCAGAACACACAGTGCATCACAGTTTGTGGCGTATGGGGCTACGTAGCCGCGGACCAGTCAGGGTGCCCATGCTGACCCCTGTCTACTGCCGAAAGCGCCTACAATGGGCATGTGAGCATCAGAACTGGACCACGGAGCAATGGAAGAAGGTGGCCTGGTCTGATGAATCACGTTTCCTTCTACATCACGTGGATGGCCGGGTGCGTGTCTGTTGCTTACCTGGAGAACACATGGCACCAGGATGCACTATGGGAAGAAGGCAAGCCAGCGGAGGCAGTGTGATGCTTTGGGCAATGTTCTGCTGGGTAACCTTGGGTCCTGCCATTCATGTGGATGTTACTTTGACACATACCACCTACCTGAGCATTGTTGCAGACCATGTGCACCCTTTCATGGCAACGGTATTCCCTGATGGCATTGGCCTCTTTCAGCAGGATAATGCACCCTGCCACAAAAAAAATGGTTCAGGAATAGTTTGTGGAACACAACCACGAGTACAAGGTGTTGACTTGTCCTCCAACATCCCCAGATCTTAATCCAATTGAGCATCTGTGGGATGTGCTGGACAAACAGGTCCGATCCATGGAGGCCCCACCTCGCTACTTACAGGACTTAAAGGATCTGCTGCTAACATCTTGGTGCCAGATACCACAGCACACCTTCAGAGGTCTAGCGGAGTCCATGCCTCGACGGGTCAGGGCTGTTTTGGCGGCGAAAGGGGGACCCACACAATATTAGGCCGGTGGTCATAACGTTATGGCTGATTGGTGTGTGTATATGTGTGTGTATGTATGTATGTGTGATATATAAATAATATGCTCATGTTCTATATATATTTATATGGTTATTTTGAGGTTCCAGTTTGGCACAGATTTATTTAAGGCTTATGGTGAAGTTATTCCTATAGCGTGATGCAGTGAACACCATCTTTTCCTACAGATTGCAACGTTCTTCAGCAACAACCTGGATTTCTTTACGTCTTCGACAGGCTACGGTCCAAGAGGTGGGGCAGGGGGCCTCAACCCCCTGCAGGCAGAGAGCATGCTGGGTAACAAGAAGAGGGCCTGTGAATACATGCAAGCTATCCGAAAGGTCAGTAGGGTTCTTCGGGCCACAAGGTCATGTCTCAGACCTGGGTTCACTAACATACCGTGTGAAAATTATTCTCTTCAGTTTGACTAAGCCTGCATGGTGAAATTAAACCAATAGAATACTCCCATAGGTATAAAGCCCATCCATCTAGCCCCCAAATCTAAGCAGGCCAAAGCAAATGGTGGACGATCCCTTTTTTTTCCCGATGTGTTTTAATACGGTTTGTGGAATTATAAAGTACCGATGAATGTAATCTCTATGGATTCTGTTTACTGTGACAGCCCCATTCAACCAAGTAAAACTCAGGGGTTATGTGAATGTCCTTGCAGAGTAAAGGTGGTTCTGATTCTGTTGTGGTCCAGTATAACGGTGTGTGTTTGTCCTGTGGGTCCAGACCCGACCTGAGTCCGTCCCATACACAGAGTCCCTCATGAACCGACGCGTTCTCACCAGTTCTACAGAGAGCAGAGAGGGACTTACACAACAGGTACTGTGCTCCTCTGGTCTTCTCTTCTAGTCTCCTATCAGCCTGGACACAAGCCCTACATTTTCTCTCATTGCCTGTTTATCCTTTCTTTTTACACTGTTATCCTTAAGGTAGCCATTTAGTTACTGACCAAATGGGGATTACAGAGCAGAATTATAAACAGTCTTTGTTGTATCTCACCCCTACTCTCCTCTCGGATGCTCTTCTCCTGCTCTTCTCCTCCTCCCCATCCTCCCTCTCTCCATTTCCCCCTCTGTGTCTTCCCCCAGGTGGTGGCGAGCCAGGAGAAGATTGCTCGCCTGGAGCAGGAGAAGGAGCACTGGCTGCTGGAGGCCCAGCTGGGCAGGGTGAGGCTGGAGAAGGAGAGCCAGCGCATCCAGGATCTGGAGGCGCAGCTTTCCTCCGCCCAGGGAGGTGGCAGCCCTGCCCTGTCCCTGGGCCCGGCTCCAGGCAGCCCAGCCCTTACCAGCCTGGAGGACGGAGAGGTGAACGACAGAGGAGCGGGGAAGGAGGCTTCGCTAAGCGCCAGCCTGGTAGATGCAAAATCTTGTTTGTTGTTTTTGTAATCGAGTCATCAAACATTTGCAACCTTTTCTTTTCCTATAGTGTTTTAATTTGTTTTTATTATCGCTAGTCTTGCCAGTCTTTTCTTCATAGACTGGAATGATATAATGATATGACATAAAGTTACTCCTCTCTTTCCCACCCAATTAGTCAGGCACGTCTTCATGGGAACAGTCATAACAGTTTTGTTGTTTTGGCTCCATTGAAGGGAGTTTTTTACTCTGTCTGTTCCCATCCCAGTTATCTCTCCATTGCAGCAAGGTTTTTTTTACTTCCTGTTATTAAAAAGGAAAATATGGGTACAGAAAAGGACAATCTTTTATTAAAATGTAAACGTAAAGGGACATGTAAAGGGAGATGGAACAATTGCCATGGTCTGTTGTCTGTTGGTCAGAAAACAATATGCTGGATTCTGGAGCAACAAAAAAAATTTGGTTTTAGGTTCATACAATATATATACACTCATACACCATCTGCTTCGTCTCCCCAGCTTGGGAAACCTGCTAATCCTTTAGCTAACTTGACTAAATTGTAGTAGTAGAGTATAATTGAGCATGGTTATTTTGTAAGTGCTGATAAAAACAGAAAATTAAAACATTTCATGGAAAATGCACCACTTGAGTGAGTTGGTGTTTCGAAACAGGAAATGTATGTATGTTTTAAATCAGTGGCCCTTGTTGAAGCCTGAATGCGTCTCTCTACTGAACAAAACTCGGCTTGAGGGGAAATTTGATATGTTTAGGAGGTGCCCTCCCTGCATTAGCTCTAGTTCATGTTTTCAGTGTAAGCCCACTGTGCCTGACCTCTGATCTGATTATGTGTTGTCTGGCCAGCTCCTATGTGCATACTTTTCTCTTGTCAACAACCAGCTGCACTCCCTGTTCGCAGGTTTTTAAGGGCCTTTTCCCATTAGAGATGTATGTGCTTGCAGTTCATCTTCTTTGGAGAACATGAGGCACGGTTGTGTGGGATTTAAGTTGGAGAATAACTTATTGTATTTGCCTCGACCCAGGTCTGTGTGTGTTGTGTAAACAGCAATGGCCGTCCTTGCTGGCAAGACAAGTTGAACAGATCTAGGGCCAGGTTAAGTAGCCTTTTCCTTTGGAATATCTGATGGAGTTCTGTGTTTTGTATCTCTCATCAGATTGGAATGTTGACCACAACCCCCACCAACGAGGAAGTAAGTTTGTATTGTTTTTCTCTGATCCAACCAAGGATGGCCTGTTATTCTAACAGGCAGCAGGTGGAAACATTCTAGGAAATTATAGTGTGAACAACAGACTGCTTTGATATGAAGTGGTTATTCTCTAAGTTGCCTGACTTTAACATGCATAACACTTATATAAGTGCACTCAGCATTATGAAACGTATATTCATTAATATAATACAGTGGCAAGTCACTTTTATACTCTTCGCCCTCCCCCATACAAAAAAACATCTGTATTTAATGCTTATTTTTGCTCATACATATTTTGGGCAAAGTCACCCTTCTTGCTTCACCTTTAACCTTTCTGACCCAAGGAGTGATTTCTAGATTATGCACAAATAAACAACATTACACAAGGGAGGTTTCAAAATGTTGTTAATTGCTTCAGTCCAGTAATGCGTCTTTAATATTGATGAGTTAAGCGAGTGGTATGAGTCTTTGAATGGGTTTTATGTAATGACATAAAACCCATCCTGTGACGTTGTCATCGGTCTGTATCTGTCCTGACCAGGTGGGCGATGGGGACTGCAGGGAGAAGCTGATAAAGGCTCACTACATGGCCCGCGTAGGAGAACTTACCACACAGCTACAAATCTCTGACAGCAAGGCCGTTAACTTCCACGCTGAGGTGACACACATCTAATGGATTTACTTCCTGTTCACACGTCACAGCCTGTCCAGATGGCTGTATTTTTCCATTCAGTGTAAAGTATTGTTTTGACTGTCTCAGTGGATACTGTGTAAACGCAGTAGGAGCGGAGGTCCCGCGCATGCAGAGCTCCTGCTTTACTGAAGACCGGCTTAATTGCAGCCCAGTCACTCAACCATCTGCCTTCCTCCAATGCGTGTCTCTGCTGCTATTTTGGTCCCGTTTTTCGGACGTATACGTCTTGTTCTGAGGGAAGTGGAAGTGGCAACAGTCGACAATGATGTAGTCATATTTTGTTTCCCCTGAGGAGGCAATGTTCCATTTGTCTTTTCTCTTCCTCCTTCCTCTGTCTGTTCTTTCTGTTTGAACCTTTACTTCCAGCTGGACGGACCCAGGTGTGCTCTCAGCGGAGTGATTCCACTTTCAGATTGTTGGTCACAGAAATGCATTTGTCGTTTTTTCACTTGTCTAACCATTGCTTGGAGATTCAGTGTAACGCCGTAGTCGGCTGAATGTAAATATAGTAAGGGAAAACGTGCTGAGTGCTATGCATCATGGGATTATGATTTCTCCAGATTTGAACTGTTTGTCTGATGGGCATCTGGTGGCTGTGACTTTGATGCTGGCCTAAGAAGAAAGTCCCTAACCATCATGCTCACATTACTGTAGTTGAGTCCATTTAAGTCAAACCCGGACCTCATGTAGGCCTTTATCTCACGTTAGTGAAGGTCAGGCCATTGTGACTCACCACCAGTTCAGTTGGTCATTTCTTGGTGTGTTGTCTGCTATGTTTCACAGGCTTGTTTGTTATTAACAATGGCATATTTATGTTTGTAACAATGTGGTTGTCACAACCGTATGTGCTGTCTTACCTCAGTGCCGAGCCCTGGCCAAACGTTTAGCCATCGCAGAGAAGTCAAGGGAGACTCTCACTGAGGAGGTCAAACTGGCCAATCAGAACATCACACGTCTGCAGGTAAACAACAACAACAATAACTGTAGTCTTAACTTCCCGACTGAGAAACGACAGCGTGTCCCACATTCCTTCACTCACCCACACTTAGACGACCAGACCGCACGTGTGTATTTGTTTTGGTATGAACGTGTCCTAAGTTTGTTCCTGAATTTGCTCATGAATGAGTTCATTTCTGGACGTTCTCACTGTAACACGGGTAAAAATGAACTTGAGCGTCCACACTGGGCAACCGGGTCCTGTCCCCTGTCTTCCAGGATGAGCTGGCCACCACAAAGAGGAGTTACGAGGATCAGCTGAGTATGATGAGCGACCATCTGTGCGTCATGAACGAGACCCTCAGCAAGCAGAGGGAGGAGATTGACACACTCAAACTGGGCAGCAAGGTAACCAGTCCTCTCTCGCAGCTCTCCGTTATCTACACAGTCGCTATTGGATCTCACAGAGGAGGGTTTTACCTCAGTGAATTTATCTGACAGTAAAGGTTAAGATGTCACTCTGTAGGAGGGCGGCAGTAGGCTAGGTTATGCTGATCTGAGTAACAAACTCCCATCCATTCTGAGGGGAGGTCCTGGTGCGGTGCGGTGCGGTGGGGGGGGGGGGGGAGGCACAGCAGGGTCTGATGGGAAAAACATCTACTGGAGTCTGAATCTGTGAAAATCACAGCTGTTTGGTTGGACTTCTGAAGTGGAGGAAGAGGTCCTCTGGTAAATTACTTCTGGTAAACAACAACAACAACAACAACACTTGAGATGAAATAGTTTTAGACAGATGGTGTGCAAGAGTAATGATTGGGGTCTATTTCCCAGAGACTAACTATTGCCTGTTAATGTCACAGCAGCACTTGGACTTCCCATACAAATCTACTGAAATGATGTAGCGTCATGAAATAGAAGAATGTCAACATGACTTGTGAGGGAAACTGAAATGGGAACTTTAAATGTTCCAAAGAAATGTTAGGGGTTTTTCATGAGTTCTTAATGGCCATGTGAATAAAACTCAAGCTTCTTCAAAGAAGGGTATACCCCAAATCAAACCAGCATACAGCACCGGGACAGAGGTGACCAGCTCTTCTGCTTTTCCATTTATTTTCATTTTAATTAAAGAAATGTATTGTGGGTCGTGTTTTCATGACAGACAAAACGTTCTCTGGAACATCTGTGACTGCCTACTTTATCTGGATGTGTCAATGTGTAGTTGAGATATGCATAATCAATGGGTGGGAAAACGGCCCTAATTATCCACAAAATCCCTAGTTTGAAATTGAATGTTCGTTTTCAGGGACCTGTTTTGGCTCTGGAGCTCTACTTTCAGAACTCCTTGCTAAAAATATACAACAGTTCTAGAAAGTATCCTTAACCCCATTCTGCCTCATGGTTTTTCCAGGGAAACTCCAAACTCCTGAAGAAGGGTCGGTAGGAAAGTATCTGATGTAGAACTGGCTCCATTTTGGATCGGCGGAGCACAATGGACTGAGGGAACAGCTGTATTGTAGAAACACCCAACTGCTAAAGTCCTGCCACCTCTACTGTACCGTACTGGACCAAGATGGAGAACAATGTTGGACCTCTCCTCTATCAGAGGGGTAGCTACAAAGGGCAGGGTAGTGGGGGGTTTCCTTTCTGCTTAAAGGAAGCATTTTTTATAAGGTGTGTTTCTAAATGACATTGATGATAATGGTGTGAAATGCTTCCTAATGTGTGACGGAAGCAGCTGCTTGCCCTTCTGACCTTTGGTTTGATGGAGGAAGAGGAAAATACCCCTGCTCACTAAAGTCAGATCATGAAGACCAGGGTTTGATTGGTTGTCTCTTTCTCGTGTTTTTTCTGTGCTAAGTAAATATGCATTACTCTATGAAATTGCTATTAAGTGGGAGAATGAGATCATATGAGTGAGTGAGAAATTGTGTTGTGTTTATCTGACTGACTGTGTTTTTTCATTATGCAAAAGACTTTTCTAATAGTGTGACTGTGTGGCTACCCATACTCCATCCTCCAGCCAAACGCTACACCACACCCACGGACATTAGGTTCTCCTCAGCAATGGTCCAGATCGATCTGACCATTTTGACTGGTTCCAAAACCTGATGAATTTGGGCCAGAGCCAAAACCCCATCAAAAACATCTGCGTTTTGATACAATGATGGAAGTCTCAGACTGATGTACGATGCAAAAGACAGATCAGCAGAAGATTTGGCTTTGTGTCATTAGGTAAGCTGTTGTGACTGGCTTGGAGTGAGACTGAAAACAACTCTCTTCATTTTATATGCTTTGACAGTGTTTTCATTCCACAAGAGAATAATTGTGCAACATTTGTGATGTGCAAGGAATATCATACTTACTCCGAAGTCCTTTGGCATTGAGAAAGGCTAGCCCTGACTAAATAAAGGAACGAGTGACAAATGAATTGGACACACACTAACCACGTACGCCCAGCCTTCACTCTTTACAGAAAGATTAAGACAAGTTAGACACACCCACAAACTCGCATTGCCTGAAATATCCCATCTTTCCTGTTGAGCTGATGGAAGATTCTGCTATAGACCAGTGTTGATGACCCTGCTAGTCAGAGGGTTGGGTTTGAAATGGATTAGGGCTGTGTGCCCAAATGGCACCCGAATTCCGTATTTAGTGCACTGACTCTGGTTTAAGGTATTGCATAATAGGGAATACGGCAGTAGTCCGCAGGTGTACTGTTTAATGTGAAATATTCAGAATGTGATGTTGCCGATAGAAATGCAAGGAAGCAGAATAGATTGTACACAAGTTGCTAATCAATTCTAACGTTACAGATCTGTTCCACACACAACCGTACGTGACGTTGCATAGTTGTTATCTATAGGCCCGAGTTTGTTTGTCTGTGACGTTTGTGTTGTATTTGTATCACCAAAGTTATGTTAAAATGTGCACTGTGGGGAACTCTTGTTGCGAAAGAAATATCCCCCTATTTATCACATTACATTTTTACAAAAATAGCGCCCTGTCGATGGTGTACGGGGTGCCATTTGGAACACATGTATCGCCACAGCCTCGAAACCCATTTGTCATGTATGGAGAAAAAAAGGGTTGATGTGCATATAATACACTCCCTTTGAATCATGTTTAATGTACCTTGTACTATGTAAAAACAATAAAAAGGCGCTCGTTCTAAGGTTTCAAATGGCTATTTTACACGATGACCAATTAATCGTGGTTGACCAATGAAAAATCAGAAACTCGTAAAACCAATCACTCAACTTGCCTTAATTTATATTTTGATAAGTGTGTGCCAGGGATAAATATCCGTAGGTATTGAAAGGCAGTAGGCTACACACTAAAAAGTCTGCTGTTTCGGAACTCCATTAAAGATTATCACAGTTGTATTCTGTAGAGTTACGGCTGCGGCATGTTGGCAAGCTGGGGTACCCCCAGTCGGGCGGTGGCGCTTCTGAAATAAACAGTTTACAGCTCATCAAGAGCAGGGTCATGTTCATTTAGGCGCGCCTTAGCAAAACGTAGCTACGGAAAATGATTGTCCAGATACGTTTTCTTCAATTTTGTATAGTTAACCCTGGATATTTCTTGCTTATTGTGACGTATGTAATTGACAAAATAAAAAATCATGTGGACGGTATTGACACGCTTTTGAAGAATGTTTATTCGTTGGAACCATCGCATGGTTTTAAATTCTGTTCAGTCACCAAATCACAAGCTCTTTAAAATTGATCATGACAGTGCCAGAGGTTTGCCAACATGCCCTAAAAACCTATATCTTCACAATGTAATCTGATAGTTCAACATAATTCTCCTACGAATGCATAAATAAAAAGAGCTTGCTAAATATTGCCTGTTTTTGCGTATGTTGTGATGACAGCCTATACGTTAAGAAGGTCAGAATTCTTCACAATATTATTGACAGGCCCCTGTAGATTAAAGGACTTGCCACTCCAGTGCCTGTAAATGGGCTGACAGACATGTTCACCGGCATGCAAACTTTGTCCAATAGTGTTGGTGCAGAGTAATTCAGGGTTCACTAGCAGCCAGGATCCAGCGCTCTTTACACAAGCACCCATTAACTCAGCCATAATAACAGTTGGCAGTGCCAGAATGATGGTTCCTGGGTTCTGTTGCCAGCTGCACTGGTACTTCTTCAACAGGGAACAAAATAAACTCTGATCGCCTTCAGTACCCAGCATGCTCTTGGCACACTACAATGAGTTCTCATCCTAATGCTCCCCTCTTTCACTGTTTTCAATGTTCTCATCCAACTATCCCTTTTCTATTTCTCTTTCATCCAACTATCCCTTTTCTATTTCTGTTTCTCTTTGCTTTGTCTGCTGTCAAGGGCTCAATAAAATTGTGTTTACTTAGACTTTGGCTTGGCCAAAACCCTGCAGCCAACCTCATCGATGTGAAAAGTGCTATGTCGGCTTGTTGGTTCACTGTCTTCCCATCCCTCCATCAGTTATGGCACCAAACAGAAGCTAACCATTTCAGTCTGTTTATTTGGTTACACTGAACTTCAAAAGTATTTGGATGTTTGATGTGAAATTGTACAGGCTGTCAGATTTAATTTTAGGGTATTTTCCATCCACATCAGATAAACACCATTTAGAAATTACAGCATGTTTGGTCCTTGTCGGACACAAGCAAAAGACTCCAAATGCAAATGCAAAGCCAGGAATCAAGACTGGACATTGTTAGTTCTCGTTGGCATGCACTAGTGATGCCTACAAACACCTGCCTAGTGTAAGACAGCTTTCCAAATACTTTTGGTACCCAAAAACGTGTGGGGGACTATATACAAAATGTGCTTTCATTTTTAAATGGTTTATCGGACATGAACTAAAATACCCCCAAATTGAAGATGACAGTCTGCACATTGTGCCAGTGTCACTTTTGAAAATCACTATATGGTTTACCGTTGTGATTGTTACACATTGAATGCAGATATGTTTGTGTATGTGCATGCCCATGCTGTTTAATGCTGTTAAGAGATTGTGAGATTTGTCCGAATCAGTCAGATGACAGCACACTACAATGGTAGTTATCTCCTACCCTTCACTTCCCTCCCTACTGCTAGCCCCTTCCTTGGGGAGTGGTCTTCTGTTTTGCTTCATTATGACAGACAGACAGACTGACTGACTGACTGACTGACTGACTGTGTGTGTGTGTGTGTGTGTGTGTGTGTACAGACCGAATTAGGACCAAATGGCAATGAAATACGTGCCTTGGTGCTGTCCTAATCCAATTTGTCATGAATAAGAGACATTTTTTAATTAGGCTACTTTTTTATAGCTGTTTTATTAACTTGGAGGGCAACATTCCTTAAACCTCATAATCCTGACAACACAATATACATCGGATTGTAGTGGCAACAACCTCTCGCTGAGGTATTTGCCTATAATTCGCAACGCAAATGTGATTCGTGATTCAAAGTGGATCGCAATATCGCAGCTATTTTTTTTTCATTCTTTGTTATTGTAGGCAGACCAAACCAGAAGCAATTGTATACTCCATATACATAGGTCACGCCAAAAACCTCGTCATCATTGGGTCAGTTGAGATGAGGGAGGAGAATATGTGCATAAGCGTCCATTCCGGTCCATTCCACGCGTTGCTGTACATTTCTCAGCACCCAGGGAGGTGGCGGTGGAAAAAACTGTTGGTTCAATTTTGATCGCCTGTCGAGGTGAAACAAATATTTATCTGTCTACAGGCCGACTTTCAATGTAGGTTTCTAAAAAAAAGGTGGGTAAACTTTTGACACAGGAAAAAAAAATGAGAACTGCGTTTACTTCTATCAACCCTCCAGCGCACAACTGGCAGGGACGTCCCGTTAACTGAGTCGAGAGAGGGGAGAGGGGATCTCAACAAATCTGCAGCTTTCATGCGCTCTCCCTCTGCCATTTTGAGAGAAACCGGTTGGCTTCGCTTATTGGACGTAAGCTGTTTTAAAGGCAAACAAGACTCCTGACTTTTGATTGTTGTTACACCGAATTTGTGGACAATGTGAGTATTTTCGATTTTCTTTCTCCAGAATGTCAACTGATAACATCCAATCAAAGCAAGTCGTAGAAACAAACAATAGACAACTTCTGTTTTGGGGACAACTTCTGATCTCGCACTGCAAAATTCCATTCCATAGGGCAATGAACAAATATCATGAACAAATAATACAAGGAAAAACTATACTGTTTCACAATTCATTTTCACGAAAAGACAATTACCCTCCTCTGCTATCGTTGTAATTTATTAAATAATAGCCTATATCTACGTTTTGGGTAAATTGTAACTTTAGTGACACTGGCTTAAATTTATTTTAAACGGAATTGTTGCCTATGAATTAACTGGTCACCTAAACCAAGATGAATAGCCTGCACTGCTGACCATACTACGATCGTTAACTGACAAAACAAAAAAGCGCAGATTGGATCATTCTTCTTTCTAGACATTCCATTGCAAGACTGCGTCGTTCCTGTCCTGATTTTGTGGCTAGTTTCCCACTGCTTTAGTCATGCGAGATCACTGCAAGGTTGAATTGTACGGAGACAGCCGCAGTGTGTTTTGTAGCAAAACATGATAAAACAGCAATTGTAGCTGTGCACTCTTTAACAGATGGGAAGCTGTTTCTTGTCTCATATTTTATAGGCTATACTGGACAGACAGCTGATTACTGTACGCTCAAAAGGTAAACAACAACCATAGCAAAAATTTTATGGAGCATGTTTTGGGAAAAACTGTTTGGAATTATGCCTTTTCGTGGAGATGGCGTCTTTCTCAAGCTCAGAACGTGACTATGGTCTTATGTTGAAGAATACAAACGCAATTATAGATAACAATATATAGGTGATGTTATGTAGCCAAACGTTTTATGACAGCTGTCATGAAGTGTCTCTTCTGTACTTTATGCTTAACCAAAGAAGTTGCGGCTGCGATGGGGATTCTTTAAATAAATCCGGTATGATTGATGGGCTTGACTCGAGCTTTGTGGAAGAACAGATAGACCAATATTGTATTATAAAAGTAGCCCTCAACCTTTTTTGCTAAAAATACAGTGTTCTGGTAAATGTATAAAAGAAAGTATTTGACAGATGAAAAGGAAGAAAAGAAAAGGTTTCATACTATGAATTAATAAATTAAACGGACAGTCTGGACGGCTATACATACATTTTTGGACCTATAAATTAAGTATACATATCTAAAGTGTTAAATAATGTAACTTATAAATGCTTAATGAACTTAGTTTAACTGTAGGACTCAGTTAGAACCCAAAATAGCAGCATGATTTAAGTATTTCTATATAAAGTAAATGTAATCAGTCTACAGCCTCAGAGAGACATGATTAAAACAATAATTTTACAAACATACATTTCTCCAGCCCCCTCCCTCAGCCTTACAGAAACAGGGCACAGGGAAATTGTTATGGGTTTTTCTGCATATTCCCACTGTAAAGCAATGTTTTGAGGACACAGGGTCAGAAAAGGGTCAGCCCTCTCATCTCTGAAGGTGCAATCAAGATCTACAGATCACACTGCTGTTATCTTATGTTTACATGAATGCTGTTTACATGTGGTCTTAATCAGGGTGGGAAAGACAGATCATAACCACAGCCCAACTTCACAGAAAACACATCCACACCCACATAGCACAGTTTCTGAAATAGGAATTGGATATATTTTATTCCCTCTTCATGTGGGTAATCAATGTGAGGGTACAGTCGCACCTCAGAGTTTTAAAAGCCAGAGACGCCAAACTCCTGAGACGCAACCTCACAAGACTTCCTGGAAAGCGTACGAAGCAGACTTGACAGACTAGACAGGCTTTTTGGAATTATACAATTCAATGGGTGACATGAACGTGTTCATTCATTGTCACTTAGACAATCCTTTTTGACAATCTTATGATTTTGTGATTTGTTCCTGTGCATGAGCTGTGCTAACTGTCATTGATGTGACATTGAGGTTAATTGGGGATTTCTCTGGAATTTTTTTTTCTGTTTTGTTTGTACAAAACCATCTTGGGCAGCATTTGCTATGTGCATTCTTCTCCACCAAAGTGACAGCAGGTTTTAAACTGTAAAACTGTAGATTACACAGTACATATGAAGAATTTTGTCAGAAATATTTTCATTCAACTGTCATGAAGCTATTCTATATTCCTGATGGCTGAACAAGTTAAGTATGATCACAGCCTTCAACGGGGTAACACAGGATTCAATCCACCACTTATTTTGTTCAACAGCTGATGGATGGGGCTCGAGCAATTCAGCTACTGTCGTCTTTACAGACAGGGCGAAGTAGTGATGGCTATACAAGGCTTCATTACCATTCTTCTAGCAGCAGGATATTATGCTAGAAGCATTAACTCGATTTCCTTTTTCAAAATAAAAGCCATAATTGAAATATATAAGGCAATATAGTTAGCAATCTAGTCTGTACATTTTATGCCCTTTCCAATGTTGTTTGTGTGTCTTTTCTTTTTTACAGACTATATTGTTAACTATATTGCCGTGTAAATTTCAATGATGGCTTTTATTGTGATAAAGAATATCTGAGTGCTGCCTGCATAATATCCTGCTGCTAAAATAACACTAATGAAGCCTCGTTTGGCCATCACTAGGGCAAAGGATGCAAGAAGGCTGTGGATCAAGTAAGAACAGAAATCAGTTGGCAACTCAGTTGCTTCAACAGGAAGTGCCTGACGTAATTCTAATGTAGACTACCAGATTGTTCTTTTTTTAAAATGGGAAATCACATGATTGACACCTATTTTCTAATCGCGGTTTCTTCGTCACTCACACATGATCCAGTCTGTCTTTTTGAACGCATCTTTTAGGAAGATACACATTCCAGAGTTGAAAGAGGCCAAGTGATCTTGAAGGAGCTTTGGTTTTATGGCCGATCCCTTAATCTGACCCGGCACTGTCTCTGACTCGGAAATCATAAAATTATTATTTATGTAACGTAAGACTAAGGTCAGATTCAGTACGGTTAGGGATGCATTCCGGACCAATTAAACCTGTCCTGGACTAAGAAGCAAGCTTAATATGGAATTTTCATTGAATGAGTCCAGGATCACATCTGTTTGATCCTGGACACAGCCCCCCTGAATGTTAATATCTGTTTGGGACACAACCCCCCTGAATGTTTGGGCATAAATCATAAATAAGATTACATGAGCATCCCAACTGACACACTGTACTCACTGTAAGTGACCTACATGTGTGTAATTAATGGGATTGTTAAAGCAACCTGTTACAACATTCTGCAAGTGTGTCTGTGTGTGTGAGTAGCACTGTAGGCTTGTATTTCCTGTGTATCCAATTAGGAATGGTTGGAATGTCAGTTTTCTCCAGTCTCTGAAGATTTAGTAACCTTTCATTTTCTTTGCTGCTAGCCTGGTTGCTAGTTTTTTTGCTGTTTTGCTAAGCGCTGCTGTAGGGATATGACAATACATTCCGGACCAGGCTATCCCTGTTTATACTATTGGAGGTGGAAGAATTCTCTCTAGGATAATTCGCCCACATGTATTGGACTGTAATGTTGCAGTATTGGACTGTAATGTTGCAGTATTGGACTGCAGCACGGTTTGTCCCTTTAAAAGCCACATTCTGTCATTTCAACAGGCCTGGATCAATAAGATGAATTGAAATTACCATTAAACAACAGTTTAATGGTGGAACGCATAGGATATGTATCGTGCTTGTCGACAGTAAGTGTCATGTTAACTACGTCTGCCTATGCGCTTACTAACAGTGACACATAAGAAGCCTGTGAACCAACTAGTGTGACTACCTCACCTGTTGGATTGAATGTGTATTGTGCCATATTTATGTGACCATAAATATATTATCTCAATTATTTTATTATCAAGCTTTTATATGTCATATCAAATGCAAGTGTCTTCAAGAAAACATGATACTCATATTTATAGTAATATTTTGATAACTAAACTGCTCAAAAAAATTAAGGGAAGAGGTAATCATTACAGTATAACACCAAGTCAAACTTCAGGGATATCAGTCTGTCCAGATAGGAAGCATAAGCAGTTGTGAACCAATGTCACCTGTTTTGGTGCAGATGAAAGTGACAATAGGTTCACTGGAGAGGGAACAGTAAGACAACCCCCAAAAAGGGAATGGTTTTGCAGGTGGTGGACTCAGTTGCTCTCTCCTTATCCTTCCTGACTGATTCTTCTCTAGTTTTGCATTTTGCTAGTGTCCTTGTCACTACTGGTAGCATGAGGCGGTACTTGCAGCCCATTCAGGTTACACAGGTAGTCCAGCACCTCCAGGATGGCACATCCATACGTGCCATCAAAAGAAGGTTTGCTGTGTCTCCCAATATAGTCTCAAGAGCATGGAGGAGAGACCAGGAGATGGGCTGTTACACGAGGAGAGCTGGACAGGGCATAAACCCAGCAGCAGAACCGGTATCTGCTCTTTTGTGCGAGGAGGAACAGGCGCCCTGTTCTCTTCACAGATGAGAGCAGGTTCACACTGAGCACATGTGACAGACGTGAAAGAGTCTGGAGATGCCATGGTGAACATTATGCTGCCTGCAACATCATCCAGCATGACTGGTTTGGCGGTAGGTCAGTGATTGTCTGGGGAGGCATTTCTTTGGAGGGTCGCACAGACCTCCACATGCTAGCCAACTGTATCCTGACTGCTGTTAGGTACTGGGATGAAATCCTTAGACCCATCATCAGAACTTACGCTGATGCAGTGGGCCCTGGGTTCCTCCTGGTGCAGGACAATGCCCAGCCTCATGTGGCCAGAGTATGTAGGCAGTTCCTGGATGACGAAGGCATTAATGCCATTGACTGGCCCTCACGTTCCCCAGACCTGAATCCAATTGGAACAGCCTGTGATTTCAATTGTTTACTTCGATTTTCAGTGTGAGTTTGAATCCAGCCCCCAATCGGTTGGTGATTTTGGTTTCCTTTGGCTGTTGTTACATAATTTTGTTCTCAACGAATTGCACAATGTACAGTAAAGATTTTGATCTTTAATATATTTTGTTCATTGAGACTGGATTTGAGTTCCCTAAATTTTTTTGAGCAGTGTATTTATTAAAGTAATGATGTGCGTTGCATCATGTTTATGTAAACAGCAATTGCTTCTATCAGTTCGTCACACATCACATGCAAAACTGTGGTATAAATCAATATTCTGATTATTTGATATTTGCATACAATAGGTCTGTACAATACAATTGTATAATGTTTTTTTTTTTATTCAGTTTGGGCCAGTAAAAATCAGTCCGGGCCAGTAGATTTCAGACCAACTGGCCTGACAGGGCCAATAAGAAAAATAGTTAGCATTGGACCCTGCTGACATTATCTGTGGTATCGAAGGTCCATGAGAACTCCACCACGTGGTCTTGGTCTAACCTTCTCTACTGCAGCCCTGTTGCTGTGGATCGGGTTATGTTACCCCCCAGCGCTGTCAGCAGTCATCTCCATGATTTGGCTGACGTTGACGGAGAGGTTGTTATCCCAGGAAGGATACAGACGAGCGTTACTCCCCGGCAGACTGTTGTTGGTTGTCAGGCCTGCCACCGTGCTGTCGCCATACAGATTTATGGCCAGTTAGGCCTGCCGTGGCTCACTGCTGGTAGAGTTGCCTGCTTGTGCCTACAAATGTATCCAGAACATTGCAGCCCATGAGGTTGTCGACCTTCTCAGATGTCAGCAGGCTCCTCGCTGGCTCCTCGCTGGTACCCCAGTTGAAGCTTGCCTGCCATGTTAAATGTCCTGAGTAGAACCTGGCTCTCCGGACTCCATAGCGGTATCTTCACAGCCCTGTTACCCTGCTGTAGAAGAGCTCTAGGCCTAGTATGCTTACAATGTCTTAAAGTAAGAGGGCTGATATTGTTTTACGTTCCCTCTGGCTATGTCATGTTATTCGCTATGATCTTTAAAACCAAACCAATCCTATATCAGCAATACTACTCCGAGACGCTCCCTTGGTGTCCTAAATCCCCCAAGCTACATTCATATTTACAGCATAAGAGGAACTTTATTATTATTTTCTTCAAACAGGATATTATAACCCAATCAATCAATCAATCAATCAAATTTATTTATAAAGCCCTTTTTACATCAGCAGTTGTCACAAAGTGCTTTTACAAAACACCCGGCCTTAAAACCCCAAGGAGCAAACAACAGTAGTGTTGAATTTCAGTGGCTAGGAAAAACTCCCTAAGAAGGCCGAAATTTAGGAAGAAACCTAGAGAGTTAGCAATCACCATGCTAATGTTGGGGGCAGGGTAGGGACTGACACTGTGTTTAGGCCTGTATCTCTGTGTTGTTGTTAGTGAAGGGACTGTGTTTAGGCCTGTATCTCTGTGTTGTTGTTAGTGAAGGGACTGTGTTTAGGCCTGTATCTCTGTGTTGTTTTTGGTGAAGGGACTGTGTTTAGGCCTGTATCTCTGTGTTGTTGTTGGTGAAGGGACTGTGTTTAGGCCTGTATCTCTGTGTTGATGTTGGTGGAAGGGACTGTGTTTAGGCCTGTATCTCTGTGTTGATGTTGGTGGAAGGGACTGTGTTTAGGCCTGTATCTCTGTGTTGTTGTTGGTGGAAGGGACTGTGTTTAGGCCTGTATCTCTGTGTTGATGTTGGTGGAAGGGACTGTGTTTAGGCCTGTATCTCTGTGTTGATGTTGGTGGAAGGGACTGTGTTTAGGCCTGTATCTCTGTGTTGATGTTGGTGGAAGGGACTGTGTTTAGGCCTGTGTCTCTGTGCTGCTGTTGGGGGGTGGAAGGGGCTGCCTGTATCTCTGTATGTTGGAAGCTGTGACCAGTGCAGATGGAAACTGGGTGCTCCGCCTCTGACTGTCTGCAACTACTATCACTGGTGTTGGCTGGAGCCGGGATGCCAGCGTGTCACAGTCGAAGCACAATGTTATTTTTAAACTTGGCTTCAGTGGTTGCTGGGGGATACAACTGCTAGATGGTATGATGTCTGCAGCATGTCTGCTCTCAGTTCTTCTGGGGGAAGGTAGTCTATGCTATACGTTTTGAATTTAAAAACACGAACTGAATTTTAAAATGTTTTCAGTATTGTATATAAAAATATTTAGTTATTATTTAATTTATTGATACCATAATACAACTGCTTGGTTTGAGGCTAGGATGTAGAGAATGGATGACATCAGTACTCAGGATAACATACTAGCCTATTTCCAATAGCCTGGTCCCGGATCTATCCTCAAATTAAGCAAATGCTACAGTACTATAAACTGTTATAGGCTATGCAGTAACTATCTCCAGCCAGTTCTTTCTCAAGCATGTAGCCTGGTAATGAGGTTAGTAACTCATAAAGTCCTGAGTTAAATGAGGAAAATTGTTATACTTGGACTTCATTATCAAATTCCCATTGCACCACAGCACATAATTGTCAGTGCCCCACATCTCACTGGCTGGTAAATGGTCTGAAGCGTTTAGCAATGAACAGCTGTTGCAGTGTTCCACAGCAGGCTTGGCAAATGAAGATAAGTGATTGGTTCTCTGCTCGAGTGCCAGTGATATACTTCCTGAATCCTGCAAAAATCAAATTCCCGATTGGAAGACAGAACAGGGTTGTAGTCATTAGCAAATAAAAACTGAAAATGATTGTTTCTTATTGGATCCAAGGAGACCTACTCTTCCTTAAAAAAATGTTTTCCATTTGGTGCATAATGACCACTACTTTGATTCTCTTCCACTTAACCCCACAATTCAATTCCATCGTCCACATTTCCTATCAGTGTATGGTATTTTCATCCATCACAATTGAACTGAAATTCCCCCAAACTCTACATTTCACTATAACCCTTGTTTATTCCTTCCTGTACCACATTTAAATAGAGGGAGAAGAAGCCTGAATTTCAACCTAAATGAAATCGACCCCAGTTCCCCAGAGGATGGGAAGGCTAAAGGCTGATGTAGCAAAGCAACCGCTCTCTGTCTGCTTGTTCAGACAGACTGCAGCTGTAGCAGTAGTCAGCCGTTATCATTCAGTGTCCACTAGCATATTTAGTCTCTATGTCCTTAAATTCCTGTGGGGGTTTCCATTGTGTGTGCCTTCTGCATGTGGGGGATTGGTGACAAGACAAGAGCCCCCCCCCCCGAAAGTCTGTTGCTTGTATTTTATTCCTTGCATAAAGTACAGAATTGTTCTCCCGTACGTAGCTAAATGTTTCCACAATGAACTATTTTGCAGTATTGCCACAAATAAAAAGGAAAAAAAGGAGTCAGCATGCCAGCTATTAAATAATTTACCTCAGTCAGTCATGTGGAAGATTCATGCTGCCAGCTGGCCGACGGGAAATCATCCCAGCTGAAATGTTGCCAGGTTAAGATTTTGTGTCACGTTATGGTCAAATTTGAGGACAGATCTTTTGAAATCATTGAAAAGTAATCCAAATGTGTTGTCTAGCAGTAACACTTATTATAGACACATACAACCCCTCTCCCCACTGGAGCCATGGGTTCAGTTCCCAGCTACAACCCCTCTCCCCACTGGAGCCATGGGTTCAGTTCCCAGCTTCAACCCTTCAATCTGTGTCCCACCAAACGGTGTCCCCTCTATAATTTTCTACATACTCCCCAAAAACATCTCTAAATACATATTTAAAAAAACTGCCAACATGTGGGTTATAAAAACTGATTAATATGACATCACTAAATATACATTCAACTCAAGGCGCATTGGTACCCTTCACAAAATTGAGCGAAAGTAAACCCAAAAAATAAACAACACAAACAATGAGTCATATTTTGGGCTCAAACATGAAGGGGAGCCGTATACTTTTACATCAAACACAATAATTTCTCAAACAAAACATTTCATTGAGTATTATGCAATTTTTCTGAAAAACATAGGGTTCAAAATTATTGGCACCATTACGATAAATGTTATGTGAAGCCTCCCGTAGAGTGGATAACAGCACTGAGCCTCTTCCTTTAAAGTCTTACGACGTTGGCAAACCCTTTTGGAGGGATCTTGCACAACTCCTCCATGCACCACATTTCAAGATCCCTGATAGTCTTATGTTCGGTCTTGTTGACTGCTCTTTTCTATTCAGACCACAGGTTTTCAGTTGGATTCAAGTCCGGAGACTGAGATGGTCATTGTAAAACATTATACATAACATTATACCATCAGTCTTAAAAACAACCCCTGGACAACTAGCAGCAAAACAGCCCCAAAGCATCAATGATCCACCGCCATATTTTACTGTGGGTATCTGGTGCTTTTAATTGGATGCAGTGCCCTTTTGTTGCCAAACATGCCGAAAAAGGTAATTTTTTTTGTCTTATCAGGCCACAGCTCACAATTTCAACTGAATTCCAATGACGCTTGGCAAAGTTCAGGCATTGCATTGTGGGTTGAGTTCAGTAAGGGCTTCTTTCGTGCAACCCTTCCAAAGAGCTTGTTGACATGGACTGGCGTCTAACAGTTGATGTTTTATCCTGGAGAACCACAGGATTCACCTAGACTGTGCAGATCTGAAATTGTGATCCTTGAATTTTTCTTGGCCTCCCCCACCATCCTGCTCACAGAGTGTGGGGGCAGTATGGACATGTGCCCTCTTCTTGGCAAATTTGCATCTGTTCCAGACTTGTGAAACTTTTTGATTATTGCCGATTCTACTTACTAGTACTGTTTATGTATTTTTTATATCCTTTACCTGATCTGTGTAGGTCAACAACCATTGGTCTCCTTTCAGCTGAAAGCTCTTTTACCCATGGTGATGGATGACAAATAGATTATACATGTGTGCAACCTCATATTTACACAGGAACAGGTAAAAAGCATCAATATAGTTCCTGGAAAATGAGAACAACTAAAAAGCATAGGAATTCATAAAAGATGACACTTTGTTTGGTTTTATTTAAAATATTATTAAAACCTGTTTTGCAGAACAAATCGTACTAATCTAAAACCTAAAAGTTTTGGTTTTTGAGAAATAATTGTGTTGAAATATGTTTCAGCCCAAAACATGACTAATTGTTTCTGGTTTTCTTTTGCGTTCGCTTTTTCTCATAAAAAGTGCCAATACTTGTTAAGTTGACTGTATATTAAGTGATACTTTTTCAAATGTAGACTCTATTTAAAATATCATTTTGAGATATAAACCTGTAAATGAGAGATGCCCGACATGCACCAATATGATATATGTAGTCTCCAGCAAATATTACTGTTGTATTTTTGTTCTTACCCACCAACATTTCAATCTCTGGATGCCACTATGTTGTATGCTGATGTGTTCTAATCTATATGTTCTTTTTAGCAGGAGAGGCCTCTGAGCTAAAGTCTGAGGATAAGTTCAACAAGCAGGAAGTGACCTTTTGATTTGAACCTGGACACCAAACAACCAATCAACAACAGCTATGTGCTCCATGAACAATCAAACAAACTGGGTGACTTTTGAGGATGAGGGGAGTGCATCTACATCCCCTTCTTTTGCCTCAACCCCCTTGAAGATCCCAGGCAGTGGGACGAAGTTAGCCTCAACCCCCCTAAAATCACCAGGGGCAAAGGCAGCGTCACCCCCTTTATTTGCCTGTACCCCTGTGAAGACACCCCCAGATAGTGTGAAGACAACAGGGTTAAAGACAGTTCCTCGTCCCAATGGCCTAAAACTGGTACTCCCCCCATTAGGAGACACATCCTGGAGCTTCAGAAGTTCCCTTGAATCCAGCTCCCCTCCAATGCACTTTAACCTAAACGAAATTTCCCCTGTGCCGTGCAATACTCCTCTTTGCACTCCGGTAAGGGAAGTTCCTCTGACTGGTGCCTTACCGTTCCATTGCAGGCCCTGGGATCAGCACAGCTTGTTTCACAGCTTCTCTAGTTCATCTGCTGCTCTGCTTTGTTCCTCTTCTTCTGGCCCAGACCAGGCTTCCATGACTGGCACCACCCCACAGCCAAAGGGTAACTTCTCCACCTCTGTCTCTGACGGCCCCAGTTCCTTCCCCTCCTTCCAGGGGGACCCAGGGCATTTCAACCCTTTCTGGGATGGAGCTGCTGAGCATGGTGTGGACTCCGGGAGCTCCTCTTCTGACTCGGAATCAGGAGGTTCTAGTCTGCCTCGCTTCTTCATCCGGACGAAAGATGGCAACGAGCCTCCTCGACCAGATCACCTCCAGAGCTCCTACTCCTACATCTGTCACAAGCTGGAGGGCCTGCGAGCTGAGGAAAACATTGACGCTGAAGAAGAAGGAGGAATAGTGGTGGCTAGGGCGGAGAGGAGAGGAGTACGAGACAAAGAGCGTGTCCGGGAGGGGCCGTCACCAGCTTTTGTCTCTCACGGTCTGTTCCGTACAGAGAAGAGAGATGGCTGGCCTTTAATGTTGAGGATCCCGGAGAAGAAAAACCGAATGTCATCCCGACAGTGGGGCCCCATCTACCTGCGTCTGATGCCTGGAGGGGTACTCCAGATGTACTATGAGAAAGGACTGGAGAAGCCTTTCAAAGAGTTTCAGCTGGAGCCTCACTGCAGGTTGTCAGATCTCAAGCTCGAGAACTGTGGAGAGTCTCGCAAAATCCAGACTGTGAAGGTGGAGTACGTGTCTTATACAGAAAAGAAACGCTACCACCCAAAGGTACGAGAGGCAGACACTACTCAGGTTTTCAAACCACATTTTTAGCTGGGCCTTTTAATCATTTATTTTACTTCAGACATTCTTTGCGTCATCATATTTTAATTTTTTTTTTTTTTTTTACATACATATTGTTTCATTTGACTTAAAGCTGGAGGTGTCCCACGAGGCTGAGGTCGAGCAGCTGCTGAAGTTTGGAACCATGGAACAGGGTGACATGGAGGACCTCTTAGAGACCATCGAGGAAGAGCTCCTCAGGCTGGCCCCGCCCCCGTCGCAGAAACGGCACTATGAGGAGCAGGAGATGACACTGCAGATTACAGACCACCTTTGGGTGCAGCTGGACAAGGTGCATTTACTCTACTTCATATAATTCTACCGTAAAAAAAACAATTTTTTTCATGAAATGTACCTTTGTACAATTGGTATTTCAGCATTATTTCAGGTTAATTAAATAAACTCATGAAATGCTGTTCAGTCTGTTACTTACAGTGTAAACAATAATGTGAACTAGCCGAAATAGTTATACATTTCCATCTATTCTAATATCTTTTAAATAAATATGATTGCCTACCGCCTATTATTGACAAATTCCATCACACCTGACCTTTCATCTTTTCTTTTTTCATTTTTTATTTGATCTATAAATAAATTTTTCAAGGACGGTGTGGTGATAGACCGGGCAGCCGTGACAAAGATCCACTGCCTGGCGTTCCTCAATGGCCCAGGGGAGTGTTTCCTGGCTCTCAACGATCTGGGGCTACTTCGCTACGATGCCAGCTACAGCTCTGGCTCTGAGGAGGTTCATCAACATACCGTCTTTTTAACTCATATCAATACAACACTTTTACCCAAATATCCACGTGTAACATACAATTTTAACCCACAACATTCTATTTTATTTAACTTTTATTTTAACAGGGAAATCAAGCTGAGGCTGAGGTCTCTTTTATAGTTGAGCCCTATGTTATAGAAAGAACATTTAAAAGAGAAAAACATGTACAGTGAAAAGGTTTCGTATGAGACATTTAATCTGCTAGTAGACACCAATGTTTATAACTTAAGTTAATTCTGCAAGACATTCCAAAAATATGGGGCTTGGTAGTCGAAAGCAGTTTTACTTAACTTAGAGGAAGCCCTTGGTATCTCTAGTACTACAACCCCATTTCCAAAGAAGTTGGGACACTGCATAAAATACAAATAAAAACAGAATGTGCAAATCATTTAATCCCTATATTTAATTGAAAATAGTACAAAGACAACATATCTAACGTTGAACCAGAGAAAGGTTATTGTTTTAGGGAAAATATATTCCCATTTTGAATTTGCCAACAACGTTTGAAAAAAGTATGGACAGGGGCAGGTTTATTACTGTGTTGCATCTCTTCTTTTAACAACACTCTGTAAGTGTTTGGGAACTGAGGAGACCAATTGCTGAAGTTTTGAAAGTGAAATGTTTTCCCATTCTTGCTTGATATATGATTTTAGCTGCTCAACAGTTCGGAGTCTCCTTGGTCATATTTTTCATTTCATAATGCATAATTTTACATTGAGAAACGTAAACATTACAAGTGGGCATATGTTTTTCAAGGAACAATAACATTTTTCAGTTTCAACATTTAATATGTTGTTTTTGTATTATTTGGTATTGAATACAGGGTTTAAATGACTTGCAAATCTTTGCTTTCTGTTTTTATTTCCATTTTACACAGCGTCCCAACTTTTTTAGAAAAGGGTTTGTAGCAAAACTTATGAGTTAGTCTGAAAACTGCTGTTTTTAATTAATACATTTTTGTGGTGAGATAGTGGGGATAAAAATATCAACCACTGTCTGGCCCTTGTAGACATCAGGAAGTCCAAACCAATTGATGTGTATTTTAGACAATGATGTGTTTGAAGTTTCGCACCAGTACTTAAGTGCAGAGCCGTATGATAGACTGATTCCAGAGGTTTCAATACTGAAGCATGCATTCATTGCACATCACCATAATCTAACATAAAAGTGGCTTGCACTGATTTCTGTGCTGAGAAGACAGGTATGATTTGTTTTCATAAAAGAAACCAATTCCAACCGTTAACATCTTAACCTTTTGTAGAATGTGTTTTATAAATGACAGCTTGTCATCCATCTAACCAGATTCCTAGGTATTTGCAAAATGGAACACGTTCCATAACATCAACAACACGTAAACATAACATATTGCACACAAACAAATCATTTTCATTATCCTATCAAGAGACATGAAAAGCAAAAGCCTTGAGGATGACACAAAAAATTCAAGGCCTATGTTTAATTACCATTGTAGTCCATTCATTTCCATTGTAGTCCTTCAATTTTTATTGGTCTTTTAATTTTCTTTATGGTCCTTTCAGTCCTATTGTAGTCCTCTTGTTTACTTTGTGATTCTTTTATGTCAATCGCGGTCTTTTAGGATGACATCCTGGAGGGTTGGATGGAGATTGGTGACTGCTACTTCCACAAGTGCGTCAACGACCTGGAGTTCTATAGGTCCCGACTGCTCAAGTTCTCTCCCCCGGACGCTTGCAGAGTGGAGCTGATGCGCTACAAGACAGTGGCTTTGGGATGCACCGACTTACCATTCTCTGTCAGGGCAGTGGTAACCGTTCAAGGGGCCTATGTGGAACTCCAAGCCTTCATCAACATGTCAGCTGCCTTCTCGTCCTTTACCGGCATGTCAGAAACTCAGCCGCTCTGTGACAACGTCCTGATCTGTGTGCCGGTGCCGGGGGACTGGGTGAAGGTTTCGCGCACGGTCACACTGCTACGACGGAAGTCACTGACGGCCAGGATGAACCGGAATGCGTGCCTGGGATCGGTCAGTGCTGCGGAGTCACAGCCAATCATGCAGGTTACCGTGGGGACGGTGAAGTATGAGAATGTGTACTCAGCCATCGTGTGGAGGATTGACAGGCTGCCTGCTAAGAACATGGGTAAGGACTAAGAGAAAGAGTCTGGATGTCTATTGACAACCCTCTTTTTTACCCTCTTTTTAATGGAATGCTACCTTAATATTACAGAACCTTCACTCCTCCTTTTAAATCAGAAAATAAACAGAAATGGCATTGGCAAAGTTATTGACACTCTAGACTAAATATTTATTCAGCCTTTGGCTAAAATAATTGTAACAAAGTGCGCCCTATAGCTATTGATGATCTGTCAGGACCTCTGCACTGGCAGTTAGGCACTCTTCTTTTGAAAACCCTATCAGTTCTCTCAACTTCTGTTTTCAGAACTGTCCACACAGGTTTTCAGTATCTCTTTGATCTGGACTCACTGCTGTCCACCTCAGAACACCTCCTGGGTACTTCTTAAAAATTCCCTGCTGGAAGAGCCATGACTGTTGCCATAGACCCAGCTTTCTGACACTGGGTTCAACATTGCGCTCCAAAATGCCTTGGTATTTCCTGATGCCTGAACATGTTCAAGGCACACAGCGCCAGATGCAGCCAAGCAACCCCAAAACCTCACGGAAACTCCAAGTTCTTTACTTTGAAGGCTTCAATTTGTGTTCTGCAAACATAGAGATGATGAACTTCACCAAAAAGCTACAGTTTGGTCTCATCTGTCCACAGGAAATTGTTATGTCTTTCTCAGCAGTGAATATCCTACCATATAGCATCCTTTACTGAGTTGATGCTGAATGGTGTGAGTTGAAACTATTGTACCTTGTGTCTGAAGGTCAGCTGATTGAAGTGCTTTCTCCACCATTTGAACAATCTGTCGCTGCGATCTTCCCTAAGTTTTCTCTTGCGCCCACATCCAGGGAGGTTGACTACAGTAGCATGAACTTCTTGATAACATTATGTACAGTGGAAAAAGCAAAATCAAGGTCTCTGGAGATGGATTTATAGACTTGATTGTCCATGCCTGACTGTTATCTTGCATCTGACCATCCTTAGAGAATTCTCTGGTTTTATTATTTTTCACCATGCTCATTGCGATACACACAGTGACACAAAACACAAGTCCTTTTCTCCATTCAGACTGGTTGAATGTTTCTTTTCATGTTGCAGGCACCTCCAACTCACCCCAGGTGTGTTCATTTCCAAAGTAAAAGAGAATAACCTGCTAGAAATGTAATTATTTCTAACAAGTTCTAGAAGGTGCCAATAATATTGTCTGGGCTATTTTTTGGCTTTTGTTGTAGAATTAGCTAAAATGTAGTAAATTATTCAAATTTTGGTTTCATTCAATCTCAAACCAAAGTAATATGTATCTGGATAGCAAAATATATTTTTTTAAGTTTTGTAGATGAAATGATGCCTTATTTGACTGAAGTCCAATGGTGTTAATACTTTTGGCCACAACTGCATCCTCTATATTCTCATGGTGCTCCCCCAAGTGGAAGAGAACGCTAACTACACATTCTTCCTTCCTGTCGCAGCAGTGGACCATCCCCATTCCTTCTCCTGTAAGTTAGAGCTTGGCTCGGACCAGGAGATCCCCATTGACTGGTACCCGTTTGTCACGGTGGAGTATGAGATGGCGGGCGCTGTGGTTTCGCAAACACGGGTAAAGTCCCTGGGCACGGAGAGTGACATTCAGCCTCAGAAGCACGTCGCCAGCAGAACCCACTATCATTGTCAGGTGAAGCCTGAGTTATTGTTCTGTATGGTTCTGTTGGATAACCCAGTTAATGTCTAAAACGTTTTGAAAAAGCTGCTGATGTAGGTCTTCCTTGTGTTACACACACTATTATCATTTGGTAATAACAGGGTTTACAAGTTCTTAACACAAAATGTTTTCTGAAACACTAGCAGTTACACATGCAGTCCAGACATGGTCCTGTTCAGTACTGGTTAGGTAGTAGCACAGCAACTTCTTCCATAGCTGCCAAGACATGCGATTATCGCGTACCTAATAACACTCAGCCGTATCTGCCTGTCCTTCCCAGGTTGAAATTGAGAAGAAGTGTGTCCAGACAGAAGCACAGCTGCGGCCAGGCTGCACAACACAGTAACGACGACGATCAAGGAAGTCCTACAGGATGAAGTCTGCATACTCCTTGTGTTTGCCTTCGCTTGGTCCGGGACTTTTTGCAAATCAAACACATCATCCCTGTTACATCACAAGGACACATTTGAAAGGGACAAAGCCTGCATGTGTCAGATCAATGCTGTGCTTTAACAGTGTGTTGTTTGTGTGCAATTTCTCACATTTATCCTGACATTCCATTATTCCATAATATTTTTGGTCCTTTTGTGTTTTCCATCGTGTATGTAAATGAACATGTTGTAACATAGCCTGGGTGCCAGATATAATCAGTGGTATAGTGGATTGTAAACGCAAGAAGGTATCTTATTTTATGCAATAATTTTTCCTGGCTAATTACTTTTTCCTTTTTTTTACTAAAGTCACAGTGCACGCTGATGCATGTTTACTTACCAATTTTTTTTTTTTTACCACACTAGCACAATGGAGACAATTAAGACCATCAGGACTCGGAAAGGGAACAGTCACCCACTGGCACCCAGGCTAGTTGGAACCTATTGTACATGGTGGAACTTAAATTTAGGGTACAAAAAAATAATATATTGCAGGAACAACCAAGCACACAGATGTACCATCACAATGCACTTTACATTTCGTTTAGAAGATAATTCATTGTGAAATGACAGGAAGTTTGGAACACTTTATAAAAAAGAAAACACGTTGTATGTTTTGTGAATTTAATACAGTGGAGCCTATTTCTAGTTATTTTTTTCGCATTTATTTTCAATTAAGAAGAGACTTATGATGGAAAACGTATATTCCCCGAATTTGTTGTCTTGCTAGCTGGTGTTTTTGTACTGCTAACCATGTGCACTCCTCTCTAATTATATAGGTCAACATTATTAACTTATGTTTATAATGAAAGGTCAACAATTCTATCATTGTACTACTAACTATTCTGAGAAAACCCGGGGATGGCTCTGGTCCAGTGCTGTGCTAATGTTACAGAAAAACAGCGGCAAAGCGCCGAGAAACAACGACTATTCCGAGGCGCTGTTGCCCGCGCCCTACTTAATCTCAGGCGTCAGCGAACCACAGGCGGCCGCAGGTAAACGCCGGACCAGAGCTATTTGAGGGATATCAAGGAATGGGTCACTAAATAAAAACGATATAACAGCATCCTATTATTAAATGTTTTTTTGTATTTGCAGGAACTTGATTTGTAGTTATAAACAAACTAAATTAAACGAATTTTATGACTGGTTTTGCATGCAGCGGGAGGGGTAGCAGAGCAATGCCAAAGCGATAGAGGTTAATCAAATGTCACACTCACCTGTTTTGTATTGGACTGCCCCTTAATCTGGTGGTTAGCGCTTGGACAGTGTTGCCAGATGGTACGCTTTCCCGAAAATTTTGCTATTTTTAATGACAGTGTGCGGGCAAAATGGGCTTAGGCGGGTCGATTTACAGATAGGGTTGTATAGGGCCAGCGGGTTTTTTTTGAGTCTGCGGGTGATTTTGTTGTGTACAGTCAATCAAATGTGGCAACACTGCTCTTGGAGAAGGCAGTTACTGAAACTAATCAACGGAAGTTTTTCTGTTCGCTAGCTGTCACCTGCGTGAGGAATTCAGTTGCCTAGGTATCAGCTATTTTGTTACCGAGGCAGCAAGTCCCCTTGGACACTCAAAATGCTATCAAATTCAAATAATCTGGTAAGAAACATATAGTTTACAGAAAAAATAACGATGTCACTAACATTACAGAATTCTTGATTGCCAGTCTGTCGAAGACAGCTAATACAGTACTACTAGTCTGTATCACATAGCCTAGCTAATATGCCCTCCTTTCAATCACGCAGTCGAAGCTTTACCTGTCCATTATAGAAGATGTGATTGAGAACATGAGGGAGTTGATTTTGGATGAAGGACTGGAAGACTGCGTACTTGAAGTCCTAAAACAGGTAAAGCGGGAAACCAGTGTAATGAACCTAGGCAATATTTTCTCACTTAAGTTTCCTTTATTCCACATTCTTGACAACTGACTTCACTTTATCTTGCAATGTTGGCTTACAGTACATTTAGCAGAATATTTCAAATTGGTGTATTCTGGTGTTTTAAAGACCCAGGCCTACTTGTTGAAATCATAATCCTTACAGATCCTTACTGCATCAATTCTGAAGTAGCACTTTATAACTAGAACAGCATTCCTACAGCTTACTGCATAATATCTGAAATCAGCTATCTCAGAAGATTTGGTCTGAGTAGCATCACAAGTGTTTTTGTAAATCTGATGTAGCTCTGGGAGTCAAAGGTTATGCAGTCCAATGCAGTGGATGGTTTGGCCCTTGTGAAGAATACCATCAACTCATCCAACTTTATCCTGCAGCTCCCTCCAAGCTATGGACAGAATTTTACAAAGCCTACAGGTAAGTCCAGGGATTACAGTTTTGTTGTTGTTGAGGAAAGTTGGCTACTTCCCAGTTACTTCCCTTCCTCCGAAAGTGTTCACTTCCATTCACTGACTTAAAAGAAAATGACTGGTGAAAGAATATACAGTGTGATTACCCTAATTACGTATTCTTCACCTGAAAATTCAGTGATTTTTGATTTGTGACGAGTGCGTGAACAGCTGTAAACATTAGAAGGAAGGAAATATTATTGGGGCACACTCATAGACTCTTGATTGCACCTATCTGTCATTGCGTTTATTTACTATATAGGGTAATGGTTGCAATCTTTACAACGTGTGAGTTAATCAGGCCAATTTCTTATTGAAAGCAGATTGCCATGCATCAATTGCTGTGCCTAAGTCTAATTATTCCATTCCCTCTGCCTTCCGCACTTAGCCCCTATGGTGAACCACGCAGGCCACAACGTCCAGAGTTTCACAACTAAGGCAGGTTACACTCTTATTTATTTGGATGACTTAACGTTGGTTGTGCACTGCGGCAAATTGTTTGCAAACTCAGATTTGGTATATTATCTCGCTGTTTGCCACTGGACAACTGAGGAAATCGCTTGGTTCAGCACTGTAGCTTCCCCGGCCATTATAACACAGCCACCTACAGTTTGTGCATTCAATTCAAGGTAGCAAGGTAAAACATCTGTCATGTAAGTAAAATCCTCCCTTAATATACAGTGTATGTATGTGATGTTGGCCTATTTTGATAAAAGCGAGGTTGTAAAAGTGGAGTTAAAAAATCTGATGAGGATCAGGTTCATGTCACCCGTTATCAGATCAAGGCTAGCAACACTGTTTTGGGTCAGCCTACACATGTGTGTTGTACAGATCTGTTGGATTTAAAATAGATTATTTTATATTTTTGCACATCCCAGCTCCCACTGAGACACCCTTCAGAGAGTTGTTGAGGGTTCTTGGTTCTGTACACGGCAGGATGGGTGGGCAATTTGTCTAGGAGAGGGGTGTCTTGTGTCTGTCAACAGGACCGGTCAGGGTGACACTGTTAAAAGGATGTGGAGATGGGCACATTTTAATGAATGTGGGTCAAAGGGGTAAATCAGACCTCACCACCTTGTCTTGTGCCGACAGTGGTAGCCTGTTAACCCAGATCTCACTCCAAGTGCAGAAATAACCTGTGCTACGGTTGAAACAGGCTGCCTGACTCAGAGCTTGACACTCCTTTGTCGGCTTTAGCTGCGGTAGCCTATTACTGCTGACGGAGAGCAGTGGTAACCTGTTAATTAAACCCCTCTGTGAGAGAAATACAATGATTAACAATGTGGTTTGGACAACACCAGCATGGTATTCTACAAAGCAAGTTTGAGAAGCTAGTTGGGGAGCTTTGGTCAACTCTGAGTTCAAGTGGCGATAATCTTTCAAGGAACCAGTTATCAGCTATTGTTTTAGTCAGGTAGATTACTACGACAATGCATTGGTCAGGCCTGACCTGCTCCAGGCTGGCTGACTCACAGCTAACTCTGCTGTGGGTTTAGGACCATTGAAATCAGACTCCCTTGCTCCTGCAAAGATTAGCCAATCATGACTCATCCTCTTAATTTGAGGTTGATGACGGGTTATGTATTGTTTCAAATACTTTTCTTCAAACTTTTTTTTTTTTTTTTACATTTAAGTCATTTACCTATTGTCACTTTTACACCGAAGTCATCGGAATTTGCTAAATACTAATTTCTTGTTGAATTCGGTGAATGTGAATGTTTGACTGACTCGTCCTTTTTTCCACCTTGTGTTAATGTTCTGCTTTTAATTCGCCCAGTGCATCATGCCCCTGCAGCTCCCAGCCTGATAGACAGCGTCAGGTCACCCAGTAATATTCAGTGTTGTTGTACAGATTATGCCAGAGCTGGAATGTGACCGAGCTGTAAATGAAGCTGACTAGACGAAAACCCTGTGTAGAAACGCTCACTTCATGGTTAAGTACCACTCAAGTCTGGTAGAGAGAGATGGGGCGAATTTGGGGGTCTTAGTTCTCTCTGGTCATGTCAGGTTGACACAGCATCAAATACAAAGGACGGGAGATATGGCACATCTTAATGTTGCTCTAGATATGGGTTGAGCACTGATGGGTAGAAATGGAAAAGGAGAATTGGGAGCATCTTGGCATGGTTTCTCTTCCTTTTCAGAGGCTTCAATATTAAGTTTCTGCCTACGGCACAATGACGAGTATAATTGAACACCTAGCATGCAGAAAATGCATATTTATATCATCTTATAGGACAAGTAAGCCTCCAGCAGTAATTATATTTAATACAAACATACGTTTTACACAGGTTTTCTGTGGCATTCAAACACACTATCCTGTTTGTAAGCGCCATTCTCTACCAGATGAACTTTAAAGGATGTCAGTTATTTTGACTTTATGTGCGATCTTAGTGCTTCGAAAAAGTTAAATTATATTTTCTCTTAAGACAAGTAAATGTGTATCAAATTGTAATTTTATTGCAGAACAACGGGGGAACTCTGGCCACCTTCTCTCTTCCTCCAGGGGTGACCTACCCAGTCCAGATCCCTGCAGGGGTCACACTTCAGACAGCCTCCGGTAAGAAAGGACCAGAAACGACTACATCTATAACCATAGACAGCGTTTACGAAATTCTTCTTTGAAAAAGTGAACCAAGAAAACATTGTATTAAAAACAAAAAATGGCCTGGAGAAAATCCTAAAGAATTCTTAATAATAAGGTCAGAGGCAGAAGGTCCTTGTTTTGCAGGTTTGTTACTCTCACCAGATGTATGTTGCAAGTGCCTACAGGGTATAAATTACCACTCCACAGGGTATGAGAAAAAGAAAACTGAGCAGTTTGCTTCCTGTACCTGTAGAGATGAAGACCAGAGGGTGACAAGGTCATCCGCAAATGTAGACATTTCCAAGGTTAAGTCCATCTCCCAGGAACTTGGTATTCCTGTTGGAACAGTCTGCAGAAATATTAAGAAGTTTGCTGCCCGTGGAACTGTGATCATTTACCTGGGACATGGCCGCAACAGGATACTCAGCTAGATGTCGTCAACAGTTGGTTCAAATGGTTAACAAATCATCGCACACAACTGCCAAAGATCTAAAAGCTCACCTGAAGAATAATGGATGAGCACTTTTCAGAAGGGTTAAAGGTAGAAAGCACATAAAGACCCCGCTGCTGAAAGGCGAGACAAGAAAAGAATGGTGAAAGATGATATACTGGGTGATTCATCCAGTAGCCAGCGATGGGTCTGGATCTTAGTCCCATAGAATGGCAAAAAACATGGCGAGACCTGAGATGAAAAGTTGGGTGAAGGCACCCCTTAAAACTTAATGATGGTTACAAAAAACATTTAACTGCAGTTGTCTCTAGTAGATGGGCAACAAAATATTAGGTGCCAGTAATTTTGTCAATGCTGTTTTTCTTTGCTCATCACAATATTAACGGTGTGTTTCAGAATACAGATTAATTCTGTAGTTATGCAACTTCAGTGGCAATGTGAGAAGACAAAAATGTTCTTAATTTTCTACTTAATGTTGACTAAATGGGAAATTATTTATAAATAGTGCAAGTGTGTGAGTATTTTGGGCTACAACTCTATGCCTTTATTTAACTACTCCTCTCCTCTGTCTCCTTAAGGCCAGCTGTACAAAGTCAATGTCCCTGTGATGGTGACCCAGGCCCCCCCCAGCCAATGCCCACTGCCCCCATCCCAGCTCCAACCCAGGCAGAGGGTTCCTGTCATGGAGCGTAGAGACCTCGGTTCCGCTTCTCTGCAGCCAGCCACGGTGGTCCCTTCTACTGTTCCGAAGACCATGGCCCCTCTGAAGACAGAACCTTTCACCCCGCGACCTGTGGCCTGTCCCAATGCTGTCCCTCAGACAACTGAGCAGAAGCCTCTGATTCCTCTGGTCCCGGTGAACCACCGTGATGTTTCTTTACCGTAGCCCCTTGGTTTGATGTGTGTAAAAAGAAAATGAATACAAGAATATTTTTATTATTCCCAGCTACGCGATGAGAAGCCTGTGGTACCCCTACCTGCTGTTCAGCCCACAGTTCAGGGGAACCACATTCTGCAGTCAGAAGCTCCTCCAGTTCAGGCTCCCTTTTCTCTGCAGACTCAAATGTCCTTCCAGCCTCCATACCAACCACCATTGTACAAGTCAGAGAGCCTCTTTGACAGTGGGCATTTTACACTGGATGGGATTGACTTTGACAGTCCACAGCCCATAGACATGAGCCTTTCGTCTGCCTCCACCCAGATGCAGAGCCTTCAGGTAAAGTCTTTAATATACCATATTCAAAAGTCTAAAAGATCTAAAAAATTTGCAGTGCTGAGCTATGTTGCGTTCTCCAAACATTTGACGTTTTATAACGATACAGTTGCTATATGAAAGATTTTGTAATCTTACCATAACACTGCCTGGATGAACAAATACATTTTTTTTATAGTTTGAATTGAAGAGGGCAGTCCATATGTCTCTAGATACCTGGTTTCTTATATTATACAAAAACGATACATTGTTGTTTGAAACTATGGTTTGATTTGAGGAATGCAATTTGTACAATGTGGCATGATTCAATGCACTAGTATTTGTTGCATAATTTTCTTTCCATTCTGAAGTAGCCTTTGTTCCTAATGGTGTCACTTGCTTTGTTCTACAACATATTTTCAGAAAGTAGAAAAAGTAGTAACATTTGAAACTAGGATCAATTCATATGGGTGAGTTGTTACTGTTACGAACCAATACAAAAATACAGTGGGTGGTTCGCTCAGTACTAACTAGTGTTTTTAGACAAAGTTTTCCTATGGTTTGTGTATGCCCAAGGGCGACTTGCTAAAAACCCCCTTTTCCCAGGGACACAGGGACAACCAAAACACACAGGTTGAACAAGGACTAAACAGCAAACAATTGACTAGACAACACCAAACAAAACACCACAGCAATACATACTCACATAAAACAGGACAAAGTGAGATGTATGTGCTAAACTAAGTGATGGCTGTATGAACAAAGTGTCTGTCTATCAAAAAGGGTATGTCTCTCAAGAGCGTCTATGTCCATGTGGGGTAAAGCAAAAGAGTCTCCCTGGGGGAACCAACTGACTGGGTTTTTAAACCAGGGATGCGTGATGTGATTGGGTAATGGAAAAAGGAACAGGTGGTGCAATTAGGATGGGTGTCCACTGATTGGTCCACCTCAGCAGTCAGGCGATGCACTCATGACTGCCAGGTGGGAAACACCAACGAGCACAATCAGGAACATAAGGGACACCTGGGGAAACAGCAGGAGGGGAAAAACACAAATGCACACACAGGGTACCTGCATGCGTAACTGTTACATTTGTAGTTCTTATGACTTTCAGTCGATATAAAAAGTCCACACCTTTATTGTAAATCAAGACAAATCGTCAGTCCTTTTAAAGATATTGTAACCAACAGGACCTTTTTTGCAAGCCATTCCTTGGTTTGATTTGGCTGTGTGATTTGGCAAAAGCCAACAGGTTGTGCGCCAAAGTGTCTTGATAATTTGATCTATTCATTATCCCTTCTATCCTTACCAGAGCCCCAGTCCCCACTAAAGCAGCCCCATAGCATGATGCTGCCACCCCCATGCTAAATAGTATATAATGTGTAGTTTGGATGATTACCCATGTTGGCTTTGTGCCAAACATCTGTTAGAATTAAGGCCAGAAAGTTTTACCTTGGTCTCATCAGATTATAGGACATTTTCCCACATGGTTTGTGGAAATTAAATTTGTCTTTTTGCAAAATACATACAAGCTTGGGGTGTTCTTTTTTGTGAGAAATGTCTTCTGTCTTGCCAGCCCACCGCACTGTTCAGGAATTCTGCAGTGGTTGCAAAAATCAGGGAGTGAATTCTTGTAGCTTCTCTAACTTTGCCATTGGCCACTTGAGTGCCTCCCTGATAAGCTTTGTTCTTGTCCAGTCATCAGAATTAACTGTTTTCTATCTTACCATTGCTTTGTCAGGGATGTTAACTAAGAACAGAATTGTCTCATTTACAGCAACAGCTTGGACAGTAGTTACAGGTGGAGGTGCGGGGATAAATGAGACAATTGGTGGCTGGGGATGAGGTAGCCCTGTTTGTATTAAGGACAGATCGAACTTGCCCATGACACCAGGATTGAGAATCATATGAACTAACCTAGGTGAAGATGGAGACCGTCCTGCCTGATGGGTCAGCATTTGGAGCCACTAAGGTAGAGGCTGAGGAGATGGTCAGACAGGAAGGTCACAGTGAAACAGCTGACATGTTGACACACCTGGAGGGTCTTCCTTTGGATGCTTCCAAGGTAAGAAGGGAGAAGGCAACCGGGACTCAGTCCCAAATCCTCCCTTAGATCTTATGTACTCTGGAGAGATGAGAGGGTTTCATACTGGTATATGCACTACGGTGACGCTGTCACTGAAGCTATTAAACGGCAAGGTGTGGAGATTTTATTCATTGCATCGGTCAGCCTTTCTCAGATTGCCACAAGTGTATGTTGGGTTGAAATGTGTTGTACACTACATTTCCTGTTCCTCCTCTCCCAGCTGGAGATGGCCCTGCTGAAAGACTACAACTACAATGACGCTCTGGCAGACATCATCCAGCTGGACGGGCCTTCAGACAGCAGCTCTGACGTGGAGGAATTCGAGGAGGAGATGGGTGGTGAATAGCATTGTTTCAACAATATGCAGCTGTGTGGACCCTGAGTGGTCTGCCTTGCACTACAGCTTTGTCACACCTCCAAAAAATTCAAAGTACACATTTATTCTAACAAAGGGACTGTATATTTCAAAATGCATACGAGCGTTCTCAAATTATACTAGGGCGATTTTCCAAGAGTGCATAAGAGTGCAGACATTCTGCTGGTTACACTTGAAACGGTTTTGCATGGACAGGAAATGCTTCGGCACATCTGGGTGCAGCCAGTGTCACTGACAGACTGCTAGTCCTTTGCCTGCTTGAACTTCAGTACATTTCACATTCTTAGGTTTGCTCTTACAACAACTACAGTGGACCTACATACTTGCTATATGCTCTAGATGGGACACAAGTAGTCATATTAAAAAAACAGCCATTGCCTGTCTGTTACAGGTGTGATAGAGAATTAACAAGTGTGGTTACAGGTGTGATGGGAGAGATGGAATTAATAAGTGTGTACAGGTGCGATGGATCATTAATTAATTGGTGTGTACAGGTGTGATAGGAGAGAATTAATAGGTGTGTACAGGTGTGATAGGAGAGAATTAATTAATTGGTTTGTACAGGTGCGATAGGAGAGAATGACTTCCTGGGCATGATGACAGCGGAGGCTCTACAGGCTCTACAGGAGGCAGAGGAGAGCAGTGATGATGGAAAGTCCAGCTCTAGTGATGACAGTGTTGGGATGGATGAAGTCACAGTGGAAGAGGTAAGAATAGCAAGGAAAGAAGAGCATTCGCTCATCTTGGAGCATTCTGTCCTTTTGAATATAACCATATTGAGTTTGCTTACACATAAAGCCTAATTCTGGATGAACAACCACTTTGATTGGAGAATTTCTATTGATGTCTCCATACTGATTAACTTGCACAACGACCAGTAGATGGGGCAGTTGTTTTGTTTTTATGAGAGCTCCCCTAACTTAATGTGGCAGGTGTAGAAATGAGGTTCACACCTCAGGGTTTCAGGGAAAGGAAAGCTGGGCGAGGTTCCATATTTATCCCTTAGTATGGATGTTTCTGGGGTTTTTTTATATTAAAAATATCTAGATTTGTCCTATTGGGTAGGGTGAAAGACAGGCTCGTTTGTAATATCTAAATCAGAAGGTAGTAAGGTTTATGATGCGTCAGAAGTGTGATCTTCTGTGTAGAAAGTAACATTGTCAAGAGTGGTATTTATTCCCCAGTCTGATTCATCAGGATTATTGGCAATGAACAAAAGGGTCTATGGAAAAATGGAATTATTGTTTATCAGCTTGACACTAAATATGAGAGAAATCTTCTGATATGGATGAAAATGCCATCAAAGCTCACAGTCTGCACTTTAACCCCATGGTCGTTTTATAATTTAAAATCCACAGTACTAGAGCACAAAGACAGAATTCTAGCTACTCGTCTGCTGGTCACGCTGAGGCCAGATCCTAGACTATAAAAAGACACCTTAGACCACTGTGCCATTTGGGTGGCCCGAATTTGAATGCTATTTGAGAAAAAAAAAAAACGGATCACTTTAAATTAGTCTGGGCCCAGGATTGAGGGTGACGCCGTGGAAGGCAAGGTTAGTTCTACTTTTCAGATAAGTCAAGAAAACAAAACTGACACTTTTATTAAAAGCGATAAGTGTCAACATTTTTAACATGTGATCCCTGCACTTGTCTAGATTCTGAGTATGTGATCTCTGCACTTGAACCCACAACCTTGCCGCTAATAATGAGCATAAAGTGTCCCATCACGCACTCTCGTTCTCTCTCGTTCTCTTATTCTTTCTCACTTTTCTCTCTCTCTTCCTCCGTCCCTCCATCTTTAGGACCCTTTAAACTCTGGGGATGACGTGAGCGAGCAGGACGTCCCTGATCTCTTTGACACCAACAATGTGATAGTATGCCAGTATGATAAGGTGAGTAACAGCTTCCTGGTGTTGTACATTAAAGTAAGACCATGTTTTCACTTTCACATTGATACGGTTCCCAGTGATTCTGGAGCCTCTGTAGAAAGACCTCTTCAACTGGTGCAATTTTTTGAATGAACAATGTTTAATGGCATCGTACCGTTCATTTATTGGCCGTTGTGTTTTGTAACCAATGTATGCAGGGATTTATTTTTTTATTTATTTTTTTTATTATTGATTGGTTTTATTGATCAGTCTGTGTTTCCTAAGGACTATATGTAATGATGCGTTTCCTAAGGACTATATGTAATGATGCGTTTCCTAAGGACTATATGTAATGATGCGTTTCCTAAGGACTATATGTAATGATGTGTATATGTTTACAGATTCACCGCAGTAAGAACCGCTGGAAGTTCTACCTGAAAGACGGGGTGATGTGTTACGGGGGAAAGGACTATGTTTTCTCTAAGGCTGTCGGAGAGGCAGAGTGGTGACTGGGTTCATTCTATGTTCGCGTGTCCATACTAGTTTAGTTTAGAGAATAAGAGGGTTTTTGAAATGTATTTGACATTGCTTCCTCCCAAGTAGCGTGTGTGATATTGGAACTTGACGACCTGTATTTCGGCAACACTGAAAGTCCTAGTGAGAGACAGAATAATAAATACATTTCTTGGTTTTGGGGTAATAAACATCTGCAACGGAGGGTGTGAAACATTTATATATTGAGAGGATAATATCATTTGAATTTAATGGGAAAACCGGAGGTGTCCATTGAGCTAGAAAAAGCCAGTTAGAATCTATACAGACTTCTAATGTGAATAAAAATGAATTGATGACTATATGTCCCTTTCAAATTACACCCTATTGCCTAGAAAGTGTCCTATTCCATAGGGCCCTAGTCAAAAGTAGCACACTATGTAGGAAATATGCTGCCATTTGGGACCTACAGAATATCCAATTAAACCACCGATGTGCAGTATGTTTTATAGTTTATTTATTTAGCTATTATTTTATGTAATTCCATGGAAGGAACTCAGAACGCATTTGTTTAGGAGGCCAAAGTAGAGCTTATACCTTTTTAATGGTGTTTTTTTTTTAACAATGTCTGTTCTCAGGACTGTTAGAGAATGTCGTTTTTGGTGGCCTTGTTTGAATCCTTAGAAATGTGGAGTTTCTTCTGTCAATTAAATATTGTATAAGCATCAATATGGACCCTGCTGTTGTTTTTTTTGAAGAGCAAAGAGCAAAATGACTAATTGTACTTTGCAATATGTAAAGAATCATACAGTTTTAGTGAAACACAACTACACTGATTTTTTTAATGTTTAAAATATCTGCCTATTCCGGAAAATCCCTATATTCATAACGAATTCCTATGGATGAACCACTGAAATGTTGTCAATTAATGTAGCGGTCACCATAAAACACGAAGCCTAGGGAAAAAGCTTGTCTGTTCTCCTGAATGGGAGAGAGGTTTGGGTCTCCATAGTGTTATTTTACGACTAGTAATGTTTTGGCCTGATGGCACCTCTGCATTGTCCAGCTGGCTTAGAATGGTGTGTGAGGATTGGTACTTCTGTTATATTGGTACTGTTTCTGTCCCCATCTACTTTCTGGTCATAATGTCATCCTACATAGCTCCCGTCATGTATACTATGACCTCCCTATTTACTGTAACTACTTAGGGTAACTATCTACAGATTAGTGTAGAAACCACTACCTGCATTAAAAAAACATCTGATCAACCATCAAACTTAAACCCTGTTTATGTAACACATAAACAACAGAGTATTTAAAAGCTGTGTGCAAGGGGGAAGTGAGCTTTGAAATCCCAATGTTGGACCGGAAGGATTGCTTGGAAGCTTGCAGCGTTTTTCCCTCCAATCATGTTTCGTCGATTCATTTGGATTTTTATCACACTACTAGCTCAACCAACACATTTTTGTGGTACATGCATTCACCAGCTTTACCGCAACTCAACCACATAATGTTGAGGGTAACGCATTCACCAGC
>JACXGI010003036.1:38959-66602 GCA_016801175.1 Esox masquinongy | reverse complement strand
GTGTGTGTGTGTGTGTGTGTGTGTGTGTGTGAGATTCACAAATGCTTTAAAGGCAATGGCAATGCGGTGGCAAGATTAAATATGACCCTGTAATTATACATAATTCCAAATGACCATGACGCATGAAGACAATGTCCAAATTGGACCACAATGTTGTTGAGCTCAGGTCCAAGGCGTTTCCACGTGATCCTTGGCCTGGTACCTTTTCAAAGTGGCCACTGCGGATGTAGTAGTCCGCCAGGGAGCACCAGAGTTTGCCCAGCTGGTCCGTGAAGCGGGTGAGGCCTCCGCGGATGATGGCGCCGACGTTCAGAGAGGTCACCTTGTCTGGGTTCTGGGAGATCAGGTCACACAGCTCGTGCCATAGCTGTTCAACATCAACCCCGCCACAATTGGAAATAAGGGAGATAATGTTAGATTTATCAATCCACTAGTTTACGAGTCTTGAGACATTTTTAGATGACCAGTCAGTTGCCAATTTATCCAGGAATGGATGACATCCAGTGAAAAAAAGCATCTGGTTCCATTGTAGGCATGTTGAGGTCAGACATGATATACCTGGTAGTTGGACTTGCCCTCCTTGGACACAAAGCTCTCATCGTTGACAACAGCTGCTAGGCGCACTGCTGCTTCGTCTAACTTGCCGCAGGAACGCAGATAGTCTATGTACTCCTCCGCGTTCTCCGGGGACAGCTTTGGGCGGCGGGGGGGAGGGGTTTAAATTGGATTAAATTGTACACATCAATCTACACTAAATACTCCATAACGACAAAGCAAATACAGGTATTTAGACATTTTACATTAAAAAAAAAACAACAGAAGTTGTCAGACACTTTGCATTTGAGCTCAGGTACATCCTGTTTCAACTGATCATCCTTCAACATTTTCTACAACTTGATTGGAGCCCACCTGTGGCAAATTCAAATGATTGAGCATAATTTGGAAAGGCACACCTGTCTATATAAGGTCCCACAGTTGACAGTGCATGTCAGAGAAAAAAAAAAGCCATGAGGTCAAAGGAATTGCTTGTAGAGCTCAGAGACAGGATTGTGTTGAGGCACAGACCTGAGGAAGTATAGCAATACATTTCTGCAGCATTGAAGGTCCACCATAATTTTTAAATGAAAGACGTTTTGAACCGCCAACACTTCCTAGACCTGGCCACCTGACAGAGCTTCAGAGTTCCTGTGTGGAGATTGGAGGACCAGAAACACAACCTGCAGCACTCCACCAACCAGGCATTGATGGTAGATTGGCCAGATGGAAATCATTCCTCAGTAAAAGGCACAAAACGGCTTGTACGGAATTTGCCAAAAGGCACCTAAAGGACTCAGACCGTGAGAAACAAGATTCTCTGGTCTGATTAAACCAAGACTGAACTATTTGACCTGAACACCAAAGCGTCACGTCTGGAGGAAGCCAGGCACCGCCCATAACTTGACCAATACCATTCCTACGGTAAAGCATGGTGGTGGTAGCATGTGGAGATGTTTCTCAGCAACAGGGAAACATCTCAGGATTGAGGGAAAGATGAACGGAGCAGATCTTGGATAAAACTCTGTTTAAAAAAAAAGTTGCTCCAGAGCACTCAGGACATGAGACTGTGGTGAAGGATCACCTTCCTACAGGACAACGAGAACACAAGCCTAGACAACGCAGGAGTGGCTTTGGTCTGCCCATGTCCTTAAGTCACACCACCTGAGCCCAGACTTAAACACTGATCAAACATCTTGGGATAGACCTGAAAATGGCTGTGCAGAGATGTTTCCCATCTAACCTGATAGAACTTTAGAGGAACTGCAGTGAAGAATGGGAGAAACACCCCAAATACAGGTGTGAAAAGCTTGTAGTGTCACACCCAAGAAGACTAGAGGCTGTAATCACTGCCAAAGTAAATGTGATATTCATGTTGTGTTTTTAAACATTTGCAAGCATTTCTAAAATGTTTTTGTGCAGGATCATTTTGGAATTGTGCGAAGATTGATGGCAAAGAGGAAAAAATCAATTAAATCAATTTTAAAATAATGCTGTAATGTAACAAAATGTGGTAAAAGTAAAGGGGGCTGAATACATTTAGAATACGCAGTATTTAAAAAAAGCTTTCACAGCAATTCTTCTGAAAGGGCAAGCGGTTAAATTATAACTAAGACAAACATTAACAAAGGACAAAGTTCCAGTAAACATGATTTTGCAATCAAACTTGACTGTATAAAAAGAAGCTGAGAAAACTGTAGAATTCAAACAGGTAACTCCAGAAACTCTTGGAACTGCGAGGAAAGATGAAACACCACTGCACTTCTTCTGCTGTCTCTGTGCTACATAGTGTGTTTGGCACAAGAGGAAGATTGTACAAAAGTACAAAGATGAGGTGGGACCACAGAACTCCAACTGCATCCTGAAAGAAAGTTTCACAGCTATAGAGCAGACCCTGCAAAACAAAACGGAAAAACTGCAAACTGCCATGGAAAGAATAGAATCCTTGGAAACCGTGATGGTGGACACAGAGCGCAAGAATGCAGAGCTGCGGAATGTGAATAAGACAAACGTTCTCTTCTCCGTCACCCTGGGAGAGCCAGGGAAAGCCACCGGCCCGTTCTCAGAGGACACAACATTGATCTACAGAATGGTCTCCACCAACGTCGGCAGGGCCTACAGCCCCGCCACGGGCGTGTTTATAGCTCCCGTTGAAGGGTTCTACTACTTCAGCTTCTTCTATCACGCCGGTGGAGAGATGGACTCCAACCTGATCATGTACATGAATGGAGAACGAGTGGCTGTCACGGGCGACCATAAATCCAGCACTGACACGGCAGACAATGGGGTCAATGCAATCACTTTACAGCTGGAGTCGGGAGATCAGGTCTACATACAGCTAATGGCCAGAGCACACGTGTGGAACTCCTTGACCACCTTTAATGGTTTTCTGCTCGGCCAACTGTGAGCGCAGACACACACCCACCTGTAACAGCCATATTGAGGTTCTCAGGTGAACAACACATGTTGGTAACACAGCAGTCTTTTCCAGACCTACTGTTTATGAAGAAGAGAGTACAAATGTTTCTGTGTGCATGCATGCATTGTAAAACTTTGTTAATGTTTTGTAAAAAAAAAAAAAATCTAAAGGGCATACTTGGAAAGGAGAATGTTTGTAATGTGTCTGAATAAATAAAGGTCAATAATACAAATGAATTAACGTAACATATATATTACGTAACATAAATATTACGGGGGGGGTGACCTCTTACCTTGAGGTATCTACGATAGACGCGGATGGCGGTCTCCGGCAGGGGCAGGTTCCGGGCAAAGCGAAGGTACAGGGGCCAGATGCGGGGATGCTGAGTGACAGGCAGGGCTCGGAGCGCTCGGTCAAACGTGCGTCTGCTTCTGGTGATCTTACACTGAGATACCAGGAACTGACAGTAGTCCAGCCAGATCCTCGGCATCTTAGGCAGCCAGGGGAAGAACACGTTACAGGAGATACTAAACATCACACACAAAAAAATTCCAAGTGTTCTGACACACAAATTAACTCCCTGTCTTAAACGGGAAAATCCGGTCACAGTATCATCCATCTAAAAAACTCCCTCCCCGGCTGGCATCCTCTTCCCAAATGAACTTCTGCACACCTGAATCCCACTTTGATTGGGATTTGCAGAAAAATATCAAAGACGTGGTGAGGTCACTTTTAGATAGCTTTTTTTTTTTAAAACACTGTTTTTGGAGAAGCTCTGGAATTTCAACAGGTTGATCATGAGATCGGAGTGGTCCTCTAACAGTCGGGCTGACAATTGGCCACACACATTCCCCGAGTGGGCAGGGGTATTTCCTATGGATAGGGGATGAGAGGGAGAACTAGATGTGTGGGTTTATAAGCATTACCTTGTGCATGAAGACCAGTGCCCTTTCATGGCAGTTGTTGACCTCCTCGTAGGCTGGCTCCGTGATGCACTTCCCTTTGACCTGTTTCCGTCTCTCTCTCAGGTAGTTGTACCACAACTTGTAACTGAAAGGTCACACAAACAATCCGTGAACACGCAGCCATGACGATCAGCAAAGCCCAGAGGAACCTCTTGGTGTCTTCTCAGGGACACCCAGAGGTCCCACAATTTGGTTGCAGCTCTGAACAGGCACACCTGATTCATTAATAAAGGCCTTGATGATTAGCCAACCGGTCTAATCAGATCAGCTAGCTAAGGAATGAATCAAATGCATGGAATGGCTAGACAGGTCCCTGGAGAGAGCTATAAATACCACGGGCAAAACCCTAAACCTCTAAGTTCTGGACTAAATACAATACTCAATACAGAACCTCCATTGACATAGGTTACAGTATCTCACAAAGTGAGTACACCCCTCACATTTTTGCAAATATTTGATTGTACCTTTTCATGTGACAACACTGAAGAAATGACACTTTGCTACAATGTAAAGTAGTGAGTGTACAGCTTGTATAACAGTGTAAATTTGCTGTCCCCTCAAAATAACAGAACACAGCCATTAATGTCTAAAGCACTGGCAACAAAAGTGAGTACACCCCTAAGTGTAGACCACAGGACATGGTTCCAGTAATCCATGTCCTTAGTCTGCTTGTCTTCAGCAAAATGTTTGCGGGCTTTCTTGTGCAATCTTCTTATAGCCTAGGCCAAAGTGTCAATATTTTGTGTGGCCACCATTATTTTCCAGCACTACCTTAACCCTCTTGGGCATGGAGTTCACCAGAGCTTCACAGGTTGCCACTGGAGTCCTCTTCCACTCCTCCATGACGACATCACGGAGCTGGTGGATGTTAGAGACCTTGCGCTCCTCCAACTTCCGTTTGAGGATGCCCCACAGATGCTCAATAGGGTTTAGGTCTGGAGACATGCTTGGCCAGTCCATCAACTTTACCCTCAGCTTCTTTAGCAAGGCAGTGGTCTTCTTGGAGGTGTGTTTGGGGTCATTATCATGTTGGAATACTGCCTGCGGCCCAGTCTCCGAAGGGAGGGGATCATGCTCTGCCTCAGTATGTCACAGTACATGTTGGCATTCATGGTTCCCTCAATGAACAGTAACTCCCCAGTGCCGGCAGCACTCATGCAGCCCCAGACCATGACGCTCCCACCACCATGCTTGACTGTAGGCAAGACACATTTGTCTTTGTACTCCTCACCTGGTTGCCGCCACACACGTTTGACACCATCTGAACCAAATAAGTTTATCTTGGTCTCATCAGAGTACAGGACATGGTTCCAATAATCCATGTCCTTAGTCTGCTTGTCTTCAGCAAACTGTTTGCAGACTTTCTTGTGCATCATCTTTAGAAGAAGCTTCCTTCTGGGACGACAGCCATGCAGACCAATTTGATAGTGTGCGGCGTATGGTCTGAGCACTGACAGGCTGACCCCCCACCCCTTCAACCTCTGCAGCAATGTTGGCAGCACTCATATGTCTATTTCCCCAAACACAACCTCTGGATATGACGCTGAGCACGTGCACTCAACTTCTTTGGTCGACCATGGCGAGGCCTGTTCTGAGTGGAACCTGTCCTGTTAAACCGCTGTATGGTCTGGGCCACCGTGCTGCAGCTCAGTTTCAGGGTCTTGGCAATCTTCTTATAGCCTAGGCCATCTTTATGTAGAGCAACAATTCTTTTTTTCAGATTCTCAGAGAGTTCTTTGCCATGAGGTGCCATGTTGAACTTTCAGTGACCAGTATGAGGGAGTGTGAGAGCGATAACACCAAATTTAACACACCTGCTCCCCATTCACACCTGAGACCTTGTAACACTAATGAGTCACATGACACCAGGGAGGGAAAATGGCTAATTGGGCCCAATTTGGACATTTTCACTTAGGGGTGTACTCACTTTTGTTGCCAGCGGTTTAGACATTAATGGCTGTGTGTTGAGTTATTTTGAGGGGACAGCAAATTTACACTGTTATACAAGCTGTACACTCATTACTTTACATTGTAGCAAAGTGTCATTTCTTCAGTGTTGTCACATGAAAAGATATAATGAAATATTTGCAAAAATGTGAGGGGTGTACTCACTTTTGTGAGATACTGTAAGTCTATGACTAGTTTAAAGCAAAATTAGTCTATGGAAAAACCAGACCATATTCTAGGCTGCTTTTAAGGTTCGTTTGAATTTGGGAAACAGGTCCTAAGAGAGGAAATGTCCCTGACTCTAGTTACACACACAGGCTGCTTTTAGCAGTGGGGAACATCACAGAATTTTCCATGAACCTGTAGCAGTGTATTTTTCCCCAATCCTAGTCCTGTGGTGTGACAAGTGGAAACATTTTGAGACAAAAAGAAAAGAATGAATGCCCTCCTTTGGGTCCACGTGAACTGGACTGGGAATTGCTCGGTGTAGAAGGGATACGATCGTTAGAGAAACAGTTTCAACCAGAGTTCATATAGGACAATTTCAGGTTTGCTTCATTTAAGCAAACGTTTCTGCTATAGAGCACAGTCGGCATTATGAACACGCCGCTGGTGTAGTTATGTAAGAAATGTTTCCTCTACCTGCCAGGTAGCTCTTTGAGCGCTCGTTCATAGATCATGTTGAGAATGGACTTGGCGCCGTTCTGTTTGAACTCGATGTAGCGCATCCAGCACTTGACCGAATACGGATTCCTGATGATCTCCTCCTCGTAAGGCAGGTCATCTTCTTCCTGAGAAAGCCCGCCACCAAAAACGGTCAACAAGATGCTTTGCCTTCGCTGTGGTTAGAACAACGTCGCACTAATCAGTTGTTTTAGTAAAAGGCTACGTACAGTATGAGGTAATACACGCACACACTAGTAGTAGTGTACATTATCTCAGGAAGCAAGTATCTAGATAGGTATTATTGTCAGAAATATGATTTTAAAGACTTCGTTTATGTTCGTAAAGTTTTGACAGAAGCTTCAAGTCAACGTTTGTCTTGGCTGGCTGGCTGGCTGGCTGGCTAACTGGTAGCTAATGCCGGTGCATTCAAATCTAGAGCCGATGCTTCGAGAAGGCCGCAAAAATATTACAGCATGCTAAAAACAATTGTACTATTCATCAAAAGAATACACAAATTCAAGGAAAAAAACTTACAAACATGACTTCCGATTTCCCATTAAGAGACGGCATTTTTGTTTTTAAAACCCGCAGCTCCAGAAGTTCCTAAAAAATTCTGTATTATTGTTGCAAAACTTCCTGGCTCCTCCAACGTGTTCCGAACGTAAAATAAACCCCGCCCCTTTTGGAAATATCATTGGTTGGTAAAACGGTCACTCAACAGAATGTCCAATCATTTGCCAAAAATACAAAATCGTATTTTATCCCTCCAGCCCAGGAGGTGGCGAGCTAATTGCAATAAATATATATATTCTGGCACCGCTATTGGCCAAAACTGAAGGTGAAAGGTTTCCAAATGCCACGTCAATCAAAACACACACAACAGTCTAGCTAGCGTTAGCTGCTTCATTAAAATGTCTAAAATCCAATTGTTGAGAGTGTTTTTCAACCAGCGTTTAACAGCAGCTGCTGAGGAGATATTTGGGGCTGTTGAAAAAACAATAGCAGAGTACCAGGAAGAAGTCTGCCGTTCGAAAGAGGTGAACGACCGTCTGCAGAGGCAGCTAGAAATCGCACTGAAATCACCAGATATACATAACGATAACACGACAGGTTTGTAGCATTTATACGTTTGTTATGTTGACATAAATATAAGCTACTCAACAATATTTTGAAATACAATTTGATAATAACACATTTATTGCTGAAAGTAGATATTTTGTATAAGTTATTTCAACGATGCGATGGGCTAATTAAGCAGTTGAATTTCGTTGTTTTCTCTCCCCTCTCCAGACATCCAGCAGTTATCTCTCACTGTCTTCGAAGAGGATGGCCCTCCCGAGCAACAGTGTTGTGAGCAGAAGTGGAGCCCCGGTCTGAGTCGAGAAGACCCAGAAGAGCCTGCGCATATTAAAGAGGAACAACAGGAGCAACTGCAGAGCAGCCAGGAGGAGACGTTTCATGTTGAGTACATCAGTAATAAAGACTGTGTAAGCAGTGACTATGGACACATGAAAGACACTTGTCCGCCCTCACATCTGTACCTTATACAAAATGAGGAATATGGACAGGACATAGCAAGCACCTCATCAGAACAGATTAAAACAGAGCCCGATGGAGGCTACGGATTTTCAGAACCAACCAGTGACCCTCGGCTCCTCTCTGCGGTAAACCCAGGTGGCTTTCCGAGCCCGACTGAATTCAGCGAAGGTGTCAGTGTAAAGGAAAAAGAACCCTGGGTGAGGTTGAAGCCGCTCAAATCAAAGAGAGCCCAGAAATCGACAACAGGGCAGAAGTCCGGCGGCGTCTGGAAGAATGGAAGGAAATTCACAGAGTTACTGCCCCATTTGGACCCAAACGGCCAAACCCTTCCAGCTCCCTGCTGGTGCGGCCTGTGTGGTGAGAAATTTGACTCTGTGGTGTTTTTAATAAAACACACGCAAGAACACCCGGATGACCCCGGCCCAGATTGTCTCTGTGGTGTGTGTGGAAAACACTTAGAGTCCCGACTAACTCTCACGGAACATTTGCAGACACACATGAAAAACCTGTTCTGTCACTTCTGTGGTCAGTGTTTCAACTGGACCAGCAATCTAAAACGGCACATGATGATCCACACCGGGGAGCGACCGTATCGGTGCGGCGACTGTGGCAAAGGCTTCAGGTCCAGTGATTGTCTGACGAAGCACCGGAGGATTCACACTGGGGACAAACCGTTTCCCTGCCCCGTTTGTCGCCGCGGTTTCAACAGGCGTGATAACCTGAAAGTGCACATGAGGATTCACACGGGGGAGAGACCATACATTTGCCCTGAATGCTATAAATGTTTTGCCACGTTGACCTCGCTGAATAAACACCAGACGATGCACAACGAGGAACGACCCTATGCCTGCACTGATTGTGGCACGCGCTTCAAAGCGCTCGAATCCCAAAAAAGGCACATGAAGAGTGTTCACAACAAGAAGGAGAATACAACATGACACATTGGTGTGGTGTGAAAGATGATTGAGACACGTTGTTTTCTTTAAATGCTTTACTTGACATGGAAGATGAGGGAGATGGTTTTTGCTGAAGTAGCAGTAGGTCAGATTTGAACCGGTGCTTCTTCGTTTCTTAAGCACTGCCGGTAGCGGCTTAGACCGCTGGACCACCCTAGCCCAAGGGTTGAAGGAACACTCTAAACATATTGTAACGACCCCTGGACAGGAGGCAGAGCCCTTCTGGACAGAGGAAACCACTGCTAAGTCTGTGGAATCGGTGCGCTAGTTAGTTACTCGTCCATTCATGGAGTTAATTTGCAAACTAAAAGAAAGCGCCAAAGTTTCTTTACGTTACCGTGGTTCTATTAAGCAGCTCATTCTGTACGTTGAGTGCGAAGCTATGTAAAAAAATTATAATACACTCAGCGATACATTCAACTGGCTGCTGGGCTGATGAGAGGGCTATACTACGAAGGGAATTCAACTTACTCAGACTTAACTCGGGGTTATCAAGGAAAGTCAGGGTTGACAAATTCAGATTGCCTAAATTGGTGTTAAATGGTACTATGACGGTGATTAAGATGTTTGTTAGTTGACTGTGTGTTAACTTAATTGGAGTTTGTGCACGTTTGCCTAAAAGGAGCGCGCTCGGCAACGCAGGCTGTTTTTGCACAATGGCTTGTGCTCCCCTCTTCCCCGGAAGAATGAACGTTTATAATGTCAGGATATGAGGAGTTTAAAGAAAGATTAACAGCTAAATCTGACACCATGGTGGCCAACAAAGCCAGGGAGGTTTGTTGGAAGCACATTGCCGACCGAGTAAATTCGTGAGAGCAGTGTTCTTGTCATATGTTCTCTGTTCTTTTATTTGTAGTATGATTGAGATGTAAGGACAAGTAAAATAGTCTATCTTAATATGTGAAAACAATTAGGATAATTCAGTTATGGGCTGCATCTCTGAAATTGACCCATTACTCACTGTTAATTACGTAAGATCTACTCTGTAAAGCTCCTAGGTTGTAGGGCTACCTGTATGAATTAAATGATCAAATACCTTAAGATTACTGCTGTGAAATGACTTCCTATTGACATAACACCCCTCATGTTCTCCCAGGTGCGCTCTAATGGGGATATGTGTACAGTCAATCACACAATCACCCTCGGGATTCCTATGGAAAAAAATATGTTCTGTGTGTAGGCTAGGCCCAGCTTATGCATTAGGAATAGACCAAGTATTTTGTTTTAATTATTTGCGATCGCATAAAAAGCATACTTGATCTTTAGAATGCTTAAATGGGAACACAACAAATGCATCAAGCAGTTTAGTGAGAGCAAGTAGACTACCACCTTGCGAACTGCACGGCATAGCCTACAGTATTCTTGCTCGGATGTTCAGCATCACCGATGGAATACATGAAATGTCCGCTGGCCAAATATCGCAAAGCAAGGTTCAACAGTTAGGGCATTAGCCTACTCCGGTTAGTGGCATTGGAGACGTCTGGCCCTAGAAGCTGGCAAATATACGGAATTCAATCAGATGTGAATCATTATCATTATAAGAGAACATCACCGGTGTAAACTAGAGGAGTTACACGGTCTCTAAACACCTTCACCTTCGGAGTATGCCTCCCACAATCCATGCAACAATGTTGATTGGGTCTTCCAAATGTGCCAGCCTTTTTTTGGGCAGAAGGGCAGTGCTTATGTTGGGTAACATCAAGTTAAACATGAAGATAACCTGTTTGGAGCAGTTTAGAGATGCAGCGTAAATTGCCATGACAGCATACCTCGGGTAAAACATATCCATTTTTCGTAGTACGGGTTAATAAGGAAGTTACACCCGACGTCACCAAGTTACTCCTGAAGTTACCTCGATAAGCCAGTTACCTCGCTTCGTAGTACACCCCTCAGGTCTAACCTGTGCAAACCCAACCACATGTATATGGATTGATTCCTAATGTTGACCTGGTATGATGGGACTTTAAATAATCTTCTCAACATGCAGAATAAAGATTTTTGTCTTCAAACTAGTCATTTTTTAAAGTGCTGTGTTTTACATTGGTCATTTATGAGACTATCATAATTTATGTTTGGGCATTGACTGATAAACTGGAGACTGAACTGAGGGTATTGCAATTTTCCAAACATTGTGGACAACGACACACTCCCCTACCTATGTCTACGATAGTATTAAAAAAAGACAAAATTCAGCAATATCTTTTCAATCATCTTCATTTTATTAGATACCTATTAACAAGAAATACACTGACAATTTGAAGCTCATGTTCAAAACATGAGTTTCAATGTATTTCTATCATTCTCTGGTGGCAGAGGAGGGGCTGAGGGGTTCTTCTGTAGTTTTTCTCTTTCCCTGGCTTCAATTTTGGGGAGCAGCAGTATTGAGAGCAGCATAGCTTGATATAGTCGCTCTCTGAGCTGCAGCATTTCCAGTCACTTCATCCCCAGCCTGCTTTACTGGGGCAACTTCATACTGCCCCAATGGTGGGCAGGGTTTAAAGATCCACTCTGGGTTCATAATCATCCATGTGAATTCTTCAGACAAAAAATCCCACCTTGCTAACCAATCATTGGTTTAGAAGACCTAGGAGTGATAACTGGTTCCTAGTGACAGACAGAGTGCATCCCCATCCCAAAATGACCTGCATCACACCAGGGTCTCTTTAAGGGTGACATCACATTTTGAGGACAATATTTTTAGAGGAGCTTGGCAGCTACAATGGGGTGATCATAAAAGAAAACAACCTTGCATATCATGAGAAATTTGCAAGAGATTAGATATTTGTAAACTGATTTTCCAGATATTTTTCCTGCAATTGTGGTGGACATCTTCAAAGACAAACACACGGAAACACTTCAGGCATACCTGGAATGAACCCAATGCTCACAAAAAATTCACAAGTTGACAAGCAAAAACATCAATAACAAACAACAATTAATAATTAAAAACTAAAAGTAAAATAGTAATAAGCTAACTAACAAAAACAATCTGCAGCTCGACCCTTCAAATCTCCACATCACCCACTATCTTCTCTTGCCTCCGTCCTTTCGGTCTTTCCCTCCACCCCCCTTTCCCTGACCCTTTCCTTGCCCTCTCCCAAACTCCCTCACCATCCTGAGACCCTTCTGGAGCTGTGCTGTGTGGACTCTCCTTATCAGGGAGAAGTAGTCTTCCTCTGGGCTAATGGGGCTCGTCACGGGAGGTGCACGGCCAGGGGACCGACGCTTCTGTGGTATCTTATTAGGAGGTAATGGTCTAAGATAAGGATCTCTGTGTGCTTTGCTGTGAGGTGAAGTTGCTCTGGAGCATGGCTCTCCAGATCCTAGGGTGGGTTTAGGAAAGGAGTGTCTGGAGTGAGGATCTCGAGATCCTCCAGTGGGTTTAGGTGAAGAGTGTCTGGGGCGAGGGTCTCCAGATCCTCCTCTGGCTTTAGGTGAGGAGTGTCTGGATCGAGGGTCTCTAGATCCTCTGGTGGGTTTAGGAGAAGAGTGTCTGGATTGAGGGTCTCTGGAACCTCCGGCTGGATTAAGAGTTGTTGGTCTGGAGCGTGGATCTCTGGATCCTCCGATGGGCTTAGGAGAAGAGTGCCTGGATTTGGCCGGTCTATGGGAAGCCTGGTGACGAGAGGGTCCAGAGAGGAAGTCCTCCTTGGGGACCAGGTTAAAGTTGAGGGAAAATGGTTTGCCTGGGCTTTGGGTAAGAGGGACCACCACAGTCTCTCCTGGAGGTCCCAGGGTAAGAACCATTTCTGGGAAGGAGCATGGAAGTTGGTTGTCGGCCTTGCATCCCTGATTAACATAAACAAAAAGCTAATTCTTAAGCAAAGAATAGTGTATTTTCAGCTCTATAATATTATTTAATGGCCTTAATGTTTGTCTTTACGCAGGCAACTCAATTCTAATAGTTTTTTCTGTTAGCTAAAAAAAAATTTGCCAAAAGTGTGATATGGGAATTCCTATATTAACATACTGTAACATAGGAAAATACATCTGAAAAACGTTTGGCATTTAATGTTTCAGTCAATTTATGTCAGCAATCAAACTTTCAAGATACAGAACATTATGAATAGCGAAAATGACACTGCATGTATGGTTCTGATTTTGGGAAAAGGTAGTATTAAGGAACAATAGTGTTAGGAAAGAGTATACTTTCTGACTAGTCAAACTTTATCTGAAGCACAGTGAATACGCTAGACCATAGGTCTTCAACCCTTTCCTGGGGACCCCCCAGCCATTCCATCTATTAGATGTATCCCAGAGCTAGCACACCTGAATCAACTTATTAACTAATTAACAAGCCCTTACCTGTTGAATCAGGTGAGCTAGTTCCGGGCCAAAACTAAACTGTGAGATGGCTGAGGGGTCCCCAGAGAGAGGGTTGAAGACCTCTGCGCTAGACGTTTTGGGCTGGTATTTTTATTTTACATACCTATTAGCTAACAGTGTACTTCTGGACCTCATCACACAGACCACCCTAAGTCTGTAACCAATAATGTCATATGACCTCCCCCTTAAAACAAGTCCAATATTGACACATGAATAAGCTTACCTGTTCTGGGGTGAAACTTATGGTCATGGTCAACATTACCTTCAGAGAGAAAATATCACAGGTCAGTGAAAAACATTAGGATAGTTACATTTGGAAAACATGAATACATTTTCTTGAGCTCACCTGTTGCATGATGTATTGACAAAACACAAACCTAATTGAATAGCTCTTAAAATGTCAGTTTTCAGGGTTATAGTTAAAAAACCGACATTTTTAAATTATATATATTTACTTGAGCTGGATGATTCTGTATGGCCTGGTTGTCGGAGTTTGGACCAAAGGAGGATGATCTGGGTGGAGGGCTCTGTGGGACTTGAGGTTCAGGCAAGGCCTGGGTGGGAGAGGTTGGTCCGGAGTACACCTTCCTTGGTGTTTCAGGGGTGCCTTCAATCAGGATAATCTGCGGTGGTGAACCCCTTCGGGGAGGCTCTGTCTTGAAGCCCTGAGAGAACAGAGGATGTATGAGATCATTGATCAATGCTGTTGCTTTCTGCTCCAAGGCTTTAGGTTTTTAACCAATCAGATCAACTCTGAGGCTTTTTAACCAATCAGATCAACTATGAGGCTTTCAAACCAATCAGATCCACAGCCACAGCCAGTCTGACGGTGAATTCTAGATTATTGGCGAATTCTAAACCAGCTGCCAGCCCAGCTCCTACACCAGTGCCTGTGAGAGGATTTGACAGGTTAATTAAACTCTTATTTCTTCATTTTGCCTTCTTGAGAACCAAGTTATAAAAAAGACACTCGTACGTAAATCAACTGAGAGTAGTGAGTGGATACATTTTCATTCTTTTTTGTACTGGTCCTCCAGGGAGTAGGATCCATAACCCAGGTGTTACAAGCGTCATGCTCTTACCAAATAAACTATAAGGGATGATAGCCAATCCTGACAATTCTGTTTACACCTGTCCAATCACTTACATCGATCCAATCACTTCATAGAGAGGTGTTTTAGGAGTAGGGTCTTAAATGTGTAGCCCTCACTGGGCTGAGGGTTGATTTGAAAGTCAGGTCAAGGCCTATGTGGATCCTACCGGGGCAGCCTTTGGTTGTCCTTCCTGGGCAGCCTTTGGTTGTCCTTCCTCGGGAGTCTTTGGCTGTCCTGCCAGGTTAGCCTTTTGTTGTCCTTCCTCGGGAGTCTTTGGCTGTCCTGCCAGGTTAGCCTTTTGTTGTCCTTCCTCGGGAGTCTTTGGCTGTCCTGCCAGGTTAGCCTTTTGTTGTCCTTCCTCGGGAGTCTTTGGCTGTCCTGCCAGGTTAGCCTTTTGTTGACATGCTGGGGCAGCCTTTGGTTGTTTTTCTTCAGGAGTCTTTGGCTGTCCTGCCAGGTTAGCCTTTGTTTGCCATGCTGGGTCAGCCTTTGGTTGTCCTTCCTCAGGAGTCTTTGGCTGTCCTGCCAGGTTAGCGTTTGTTTGCGATGCTGGGGCAGCCTTTGGTTGTACCTCCTCGGGAGTCTTTGGTTGTCCTTCCAGGGCAGCCTTTGGTTTTCCTTCCTCTGCAGCCTTTGGTTGTTGATCAGGGGCAGCCTTATCCTGATAACCAGAAGAAGACCCATGTATCCCTGGCGATGAAGGAAGGGTTGCTCGCTGGTCGTCAAGCCGATGGCCCTGGGTGTTGGCCAGCAAGTTAAAGAACCATTCGACTTCTTCATCTATCAGATAGGGAGAGATAGGGGGAGGAACAGGCAGAGAAAGAGAGAGTGGAAGAGGGAGAGAGTATAGAATGATAGTGGTGAGGCGGGGTGTCTGACCTGACTGTATAGTAGTGTTGAGTTGGGGGGTAACTGACCTGACAGTATAGTAGTGGTGAGTTTGGGGGTAACTGACCTGACAGTATAGTAGTGGTGAGTTTGGGGGTATCTGACCTGACAGTATAGTAGTGGTGAGTTTGGGGGTAACTGACCTGACAGTATAGTAGTGGTGAGTTTGGGCGTAACTGACCTGACAGGATAGTAATGGTGAGTTTGGGGACTGAGGTAGTGGTCCCGGTGGGCTCCAAGGTGCAGCGCTGTTCGTCCATACGACCACTTTCAGCATGTCTGACCATAGCAAGGAAATCCTCCTGCTCTGCTGGTCCAATCTCCTATGGAGGACAAGATACACATACCAAGTAACTGTACTCGCATGTGTTTTGATCTGCAACATAACCAATATCCTTCTCTCAGCTATGAGTTAAAGGTAATGGAGTTAGTGATGTATTCACTTTTGAAGTCTGACTGACCTGCATGGAGAGTGGGGTGAGGGACACACACCTCCGGCCATTCCTAGGGAGGGAGACATTGGCAGATTTCTCTCTGGAGAGGGCCACCCCAGCAGGAGAAGGGGAACTCAAACCGTGGAGGATCAGGGGGGCAGAACACCTTTGTTCATCCATCCTGGACCCCTTAGAGAAACAAGACATTCCTAATATCATTTCATATACATGAATAATATCATTGTGAATGTTTTCATCGTTTGGTAGTCTTGCAACATGTTAAAGTGTGATGGCAAATACAGTGTGCGTTCTAAAGGCTTATTCCATGTTGTTCACTACTTTTGACCTAACACATTTACATACTGTATTTTCGTCAAGAAATTAATTTTATGAAGAATTATTTCATTTTTTTACCAACCCAATTGTGTTGGTTGATACATTCTTCATTATAAAGTGAAAAATGCACACTTTTAGAAGCCTTTGTGTTTCAAGTATGTTTATATTAAAGCATTGTGGTAGATAAGAACAAAAAGAATTAAACGGTCATCACGCTACAATTAGCATTTCCAGATTTAAGACTTACCTGGACCCTGGCCACCAGGTAATACAGATTGTCTGATTCCTGGTCGGCCTTGGTTTCACTAACTCCATTGTTGGGTAAAGAAGGGTTGGTCTGGCCAAGGTTCAGGAAACAGCGTTGCTCATCCATACGACCACTTTGGGCACGACTGACCATGATGAGGAACATGTCCTGCTCAACTGTTGACTCCTGATTTCACCGAAACCAGCGGGGGAGATTGAATTGTTGAATAGTCTAGAAATTGAGCGTCCCCGTGTCACAGCACGCCACACTCACATGGGTCCAAGTCTGTGAGATAAATCTATGAGGTAAATCTGTCAGATTAATCTGTCAGATTATTTCGTGATATTAAGATTAATCTGTGAGATATGTAAATTCTCACTTAGGTAAGTGTGGAATGCAGTTGTGCACTCTCAAATATGTTTACATCTATAGTTAGTAAGTTAATTGTTAGTTGGTTTGTTAGTATTGCTATGGAAAATATTAAGTAGTTAAGGTCTCAAGAGAATGCCCCTAACTCAAAAATGTTTTCCGTCTATAGTTAGTAAGTTAGTTGTTATTAATTTAGTTAGATAGTAAGTTAGTATTGTAGTGGACAGGATTAGGCAGTTTAGGTCAGCAGAATGCCCCTGACGGCACCACCATTTCATCACTCCTTCTTCAGGTAACTAGGGATGATCACACTATGTGGCTAATCAGGGATGATCACACTATATGGCTAATCAGGGATGATCATACCATGTTGGTAATTAGGGATGATCACACTATGTGGCAAATTGGGGATGATCATACCATTTTGGTAATCAGGGAAGATCATAACATGTGGGTAATCAGGAATGATCACACCATGTGGCTAATCAGGGATGATCACACCACGTGGCTAATCAGGGATGATCACACAATGTGGGTAATCAGGGATAATCACACCATGTGGGTAATCTGGGATGATTACACCATGTGGGTAATCGGGGATGATCATACCATGTGGGTAATCGGGGATGATCATACCATGTGGGTAATCAGGGATGATCATACCATGTGGGTAATCAGGGATGATCATACCATGTGGGTAATCAGGGATGATCATACCATGTGGGTAATCAGGGATGATCATACCATGTGGGTAATCAGGGATGATCATACCATGTGGGTAATCAGGGATGATCATACCATGTGGGAAATCAGGGATGATCATACCATGTGGGTATTCAGGGTTGATGCCAGTATGTGATTAGTGTTATCATAATCTAACGGCATGCCTCTAGTAATTCAGTTAGGGTCGAATCTGAAAACACGTTCCAGGATAATAGCTGTAGGGACTGAGCTGGACAATAAAACAACAAAATAACAATCCAAGTATTAGATTCAAAAGGCATTTATCTGAGCAGTAAGTGTTTATTTGCTAAAAATAAAACACTACATCAGGTTGAAGAAAACACAAAAATCATTGATACAATAGCAAGTAACAAAAACCTCTTGTGTTTTAAAACATGTTAGTATTCTGTGTGACCTTTTTTATTGACTGTCTTGAATATTTTAAGTGGTCCTGTGGATTTATTCGTCCAAGATTCTTACAGAAGTCTATTGACATTAGCTTATTTTGGTTTTTGTCTTTTTCTTGAGGTTGTTTTTGAGGTCGGGGCTCTGAGGTGGTAAGTCAAATTGTCAAATTTGGACTAATCGCTCTATCAGACATTCTGCCACTCGTTGTTCATGCTTTATGGTCTTTCACATATTGCAGTCTCTTCTGTTAGTTGCCTTTCTTCAGAATGGCGACTGACAAAACCATTTGTTCTAAGTAACGCCGCCAGATGCTGAACAACTACTGGATTTCCTTCTGTCCCTCAAGGAAGTGACTTTAATGTACTGTTCATCAGATGCAGACAGCTTTTTATGTCTTCGGTTTGCCCAGTTTCTTCCAATTTATAGCTATCTTATAGCTATCTGACAAGATATCCATTACCTATTGGTCAACATTTCTTTTACTTTTTATAGCATTCATACAGTTTTTATTAATTTTGTTATATTGGATTTTTTTTATGAGCAAATAAACACTTACTGCGCAGATAAAGAGCTTTTTGCCTAAGACCTTTGCACAATAGAATATTTTTGTAATGCAGGCTTTTGTATTTATTTATGTCTCCAACTGAACAACAACAATCTGCTTAGGCTTGTTGACCAATTAGGGAGTCTGGGCAGATCATGACCGACGATGATGTATAGACAGGGTTTGTATGGTAACCAACCTCAGGCCTCTCTTTATCTAATCCAGTGGAAAAGGAGGCTGATCTAGTCAGCTTCCTACTGGACTGGGTCTTCCTGGAGGTAGCAGCAATGCTCCAGGGACTCAGGAAGCTCTCCTCTACTTGCTCCATCCCCGGCATCGAGGGTAGGGCCATTCTCTGGTCGTCCAGGCGACGACCCTGGCAGCTGGCTAGGAGTTTAAAGAACTTCTCAGAATCTGGTCCTGGGGGAAGGAGAGATGGAGGGAAAAACAATGGGAGAGGCAAATTTGACCCGAAAAGTTACGGGGAATCTGCGTGAAGAGCAACGTCTGGAAAATCCATTGGAATGGAATGGAACACAACTTAGTGTGCAGTTAAAATTGGGTAAAAAAAAAATTCTTCCCTCAGGCAACTTGATCAAAAATGTTTTGGAGTTGGATCAAAAGACTAAGCAAACATTATCTTAATTGTTTGGCACTGGATCAGAAGCCCGGGCCTAACTAGACAATAAGGGCCTTCTACAAACAACAATTCAATCCAATTAGAATATATCTCACAAATCCCACAATCAGTCATTCAACCCATTGCCCTTTCTACTGGGTATCCTCTTACCAACTAAGAATTCACAAAGGGGGATAAACACCCAATTGACAGTCTGCCTGAAGAATTTTGCAAAATAATGCAGAACTGAATTAGAAGTAAACCCACTAATTATTTAAACAATTGAAGGCACTGTTGAAATTCCCACCCACCTAAAGGTAAGGAGTTCTGGTCCAGGATACAGCGCTGCTCGTCCATGCGTACACTTTGGGCATGACTGATCATGATGAGGAACTTCTCCTGCTCCAGTGTTTCTGCTTCCTGTTCAGACCAATACCAGTAACACAAATTGCAGCAAGTGGTTATTCACATTTACGTTATTTAGCACACACTCTTATCCATGAGGACAGACCTCCGTTTTCATACATTTTTTATCTGTTTCCCTTTGGCAGTTCAACCCACAACCCTGGCCTTGTAAGCATCGTGATTGTACCAAGCATTGACTGATTGACTTGTAAGCGTTAATTGATTACCTATGTCCTATAGCCTATAATAGTAATTATCATACACAAATGGTGGCTGATATCCCAGAGTTTCTGACCAGCAACTGACCGGTTGTTTTCCTGAGCAGGTGAGGGGGGAAAATCGGTCACTCCTGCAAGTGGCAAATTATTGAGACATTGCTAAAATGACTCTTTCCATACTTGGGAGAGCGACTGGGAGGAGGTGGGAGAGGCTGGTGTGAAGTGGGAATTCTGGGGTGTCCCAGGAGCCCCTTCAGTCCGGGGGGTCTGGGTTTCGGTAGACCGGGCTACAGCCATCCTGAACACCTGGACAGGTAAGAAGACAATTCGTTTTTTGGTCTGTATTCTCTTTGGATAATAGTTTATTTCTATTTATTTAAGTGAATTTTCATGTTTAACGTCTTTAAGAGTATATCTTTTATAGCTGCTTTTATATATTGTGTATGTTGTACACCGATCAGCCATTACATTATGACCGACCACCTGCCTAAGATTGTGTTGGTCCCCCTTTTGCTGCCAAAACAGCCCTGACCCATTGAAGCATGGACTCCACTAGAACTCTGAAGGTGTGCTGTGGTATCTGACACCATAAGGTTAGCAGCAGATCCTTTAAGTCCTTTAAGTTGCGAGGTGGGGCCTCCATGGATCGGACCTGTTTGTCCAGGACATCCCACAGATGCTCGATTGGATTGAGATCAGGGGAATTTGGAGGCCAAGTCAACACCTTGAACTCGTTGTTGTGTTCCTCAAACCATTCCTGAACCATTTTTGCTTTGTGGCAGGGCACATTATCCTGCTGAAAGAGGCCAATGCCATCAAGGAATACCGTTGACATGAAAGAGTGCACATGGTCTGCAACAATGTTCAGGTAGGTGGTACATGTCAAAGTAACATCCACATGGCAGGACCCAAGGTTTCCCAGCAAAACATTCCCAAAGCATCACACTGCCTCCACCAGCTTTCCTTCTTCCCATAGTGCATCCTGTTGCCATGTGTTCTCCAGGTAAGTGATGCACACACACCCGGCCATCCACGTGATGTAAAAGAAAACATGATTCATCAGACCAGGCCACCTTCTTCCCTTGCTCCGTGGTCCAGTTCTGATGTTCACTTGCCCATTGTTGGAGCTTTCAGCAGTGGACAGGGGTCAGCATGGGCACCCTGACTTGTCTGCGGCTATGCAGCCCCATATGCAACAAACTGCGATGCATTGTGTGTTCTGACACCTTTCTATCTGTACCAGCATAAACTTTTTCAGCAATTTGAGCTACAGTAGCTCGTCTGATGGATCGGACCACACAGGCCAGCCTTCACTCCCCACGTGCATCAATGAGCCTTGGCCGCCCATGACCCTGTCGCCCGTTCACCACTTTTCCTTCCTTGGACCACCTTTTATAGGTACTGACCACTACAACCTGGGAACACCGCACAAGGGCTGCAGTTTTGGAGATGCTCTGACCCAGTCATCTAGCCATCACAATTTGGCCCTTGTCATAGTCACTCAGATCCTTATGCTTGCCCATCAATCAAATTCATTTATAAAGCCCTTTTCACATCAGCAGTTGTCACAAAGTGCTTTTACAAAACACCCAGCCTGAAACCCCAAGGAGCAAACAACAATAGTGTTGAATTTCAGTGGTTAGGAAAAACTCCTTAAGAAGGCCGAAATTTTTGGAAGAAACCTAGAGAGGAACCAGGCTCAGAGGGGTGACCAGTCCTGTTCTGGCTGTGCCGGGTGAACATATTAAGAGTACAAATTGTAATAATTAATAAATGCATGTGGGCTGAGTCCAGAGTTGTTTACAAGACTTGGCTTACTATATCACCAATAAATGATGTACCTGTATCCCTGGCAACACAGGAAGTGCCGGTTGTTGGTTGTTACAGCGACGGCTCTGAGTATTGGCCAGGAGTCGGAGGAGGTGGTCAGCTTTTGGACCTGTGCAATCAGAACTGGGGTCACTGTTTAGCCAAGACATAATGTATGCATTCCACATAGTCTTATTTCACGACTCTGAAATACATACACTATATGGCCAAAAGCATGGAGACAGCCGGCCATCATGCTTTAGCTCTGTGAGTTTGCATGTCTACCAATTTGTGGCTGGGCAGTTGTTGATCCTAGATGCTTCCACCTCACAATTTTAGCAGTTACAGTTGACTAGGGCAGATCTACAGTATCTCACAAAAGTGAGTACACCCCTCACATTTTTGCAAATATTTGATTATATCTTTTCATGTGACAACACTGAAGAAATGACACTTTGCTACAATAGAAAGTATTGAGTGTACAGCTTGTATAACAGTGTAAATTTGTTGTCCCCTCAAAATAACACAACACACAGCCATTAATGTCTAAACCGCTGACAACAAAAGTGAGTACACCCTAAGTGTAGACCACAGGACATGGTTCCAGTAATCCATGTCCTTAGTCTGCTTGTCTTCAGCAAAATGTTTGCGGGCTTTCTTGTGCAATCTTCTTATAGCCTAGGCCATCTTTATGTAGAGCAACAATTCTTTTTTTCAGATCCTCAGAGAGTTCTTTGCCATGAGGTGCCATGTGAAACTTCCAGTGACCAGTATGAGGGAGTGTGAGAGCGACAACACCTAATTTAACACACCTGCTTCCCATTCACACCTGAGACCTTGTAACATTAACGAGACACATGAAACCAGGGAGGGAAAATGGCTAATTGGGCCCAATTTGGACATTTTCACTTAGGGGTGTACTCACTTTTGTTGCCAGCGGTTTAGACATTAATGGCTGTGTGTTGAGTTATTTTGAGGGGACAGCAAATTTACACTGTTATACAAGCTGTACACTCACTACTTTACATTGTAGCAAAGTGTCATATCTTCAGTGTTGTCACATGAAAAGATATAATCAAATATTTGTAAAAATGTGAGGGGTGTACTCACTTTTGTGAGATACTGTAGTAGGGCAAAATTTTCAGGAACTGACTTGTGGCAAAGGTGGCATCCTATGACAGTGCCACGTTTAAAGTCACTGAGCTCTTCAGTACGACCCATTGTCCTGCCAATATTTGTCTGTGGATATTTCATGGCTATGTGCTGGATTTTATGCACCTGTGAGCAATGGGTGTGCTCACAGGTTCATAATTATAATTGAAATAATAGTAGTGAGTTGAGGGGTATCTGACCTGACAGTATAGTAGTGGTGAGTTTGGGGGTAACTGACCTGACAGTATAGTAGTGGTGAGTTTGGGGGTAACTGACCTGACAGTATAGTAGTGGTGAGCTTGGGGGTAACTGACCTGACAGTATAGTAGTGGTGAGCTTGGGGGTAACTGACCTGACAGTATAGTAGTGGTGAGCTTGGGGGTAGACGTAGTGGTCTCAGTGGGCTCCAAGGTGCAGCGCTGCTCGTCCATACGACAACGTTGGGCTTGACTGATCATGGCGAGGAAACTGTCCTGCTCAGCTTCTGTTCCCTTTTGCACCAATAACAATTAGTTGCTGGAGGAAGTTTACTTTCATTGTGAGTAGGTGGTAGACCAGGGCCCGTTACATTTCTCTCAGAACAGAAGTGCTAATCCACATTTTAGTTATTTAGCAGATTTTATCCGTAATGACTTTCAGTTAGTGGGACACAACCCAGCAACACCAACCACATTTTTAGGAATTCTTCAAGACAGGAGTTTCTTAAAAAATAGGCACAAACAAATAGAACTGCTGCCCTAGCCTTAAGGGAAATCAGTTTCCACCTTAGGGTTGCCAGGACAGGAAAGAGTTTTGGCTCTGGAGAGTGGAGCTGCCCCCCCACCTGGGGGTCATCACCTGATTCAGAATAGTTTTTGCCTTTTTAAAGCCTGCACAAGAGAGCCATGCAATTAAATTAAATAATAAATACATTTGTCACTGACAAAAAAACAATAATAAGCCTCAGGATCAAAACATGCAGATTATAGTTAGCTAAAAAGTACCCATAAGAGCCTGAAGAGTTCAAGAACAAAGTGTTAAGGACCAATGAGATGAAGAGTAACCTGCACCACAGTGATGGAAAGAGAAAAGTAGAAAGACAGTTAAGAACTGCCGATAATTCAAAGCATACCACCTTATCTGTGAAACATGGTGGAGGACAACTCATGGCTTGGGGATGTATGGCTGCCACCGGAACGGGCTCACTTGCCTTCATTAAAGTTCAGGTTTACAGAAACATTTTGTCTACTCAGCAACAACCAAATGCCTCTGAACTCATTGGATAGTGCTTCATCTTGCAGCAGAACAATGACGCAGTCCTGGTATAGAATCACCAGGGAAGATAAGATTCGTCTTCACCAGGGAAGATGTCTGATAATAGGATTGAATCCTTCAGAAAACCATTCCATGCCTGTTATTCTGTCCAAATAGTTTTGGTACCCAAATGGGGGGGCTATTACAAATCATGCTACATACATTGTAAATTGTTCCTCCGACACGGATTAATTGTCAGATTAAAGGACTTTAACCCAACAGTCATTTCAAATCCAAAGCGCATTTACATGTTCACAAAATTGTCATTATTCAAATACTTTTGGAGTTCACAATGCTAAGTCTGTGGCTCTGTAGAAGATGCCAAAACCTTGGAGGCCAAGCACTCTTATAGAGAAGCTAATAAAATGAACATAGTCTATCCAATAGACAAAGCAAATAATGACAATATTTGGTCAGCATAAAATACAAAGCTTGTCATTACCTACCTGAACTCATTCAACCACACTGGAAATAAATAACAGTAAACATATTGAAAAACAATTTCACATGGTGCTATTATCCTGATGTAAAAAATAACACATTTTTGTAATTTTAGGTGTATCCTGATGGAAAATGTATATTGTCTTTTCAGAACTACATACCAACATGATACTGTAACCTCCCGTCTGCATATCTACTTCAGCAGCTGTCATCACGTAGAACACCAGAAATCACATGCAGAACAGTGTCAAACTACTTCAGGTATGAGTACACAAAACATTCAACTCATTACCTCCGACAGTAGCAAATAGAGTGAAAAAAATGTCAGCACAATATCCAAATGCGTTTTTTCAAGGTTTCATAATGGTAGCACCAAAGCATTAAAAAGTTGTGGATGTGGATAGATCAAATGCTTTTAAATGTTCTTCCTAAACCTATATAGTATTTAAGGGTGCCTCATTGTGTCCCAGCCACCGCCCCCTCCACACAGTCTGTAATATCGGCGTCTGTAATCCCAGATAAAAATACATAAATATCTAGCTAATCCTTTAAACAGTGAAGGATGATGTTTTCACTGTTGGTTCACTGTGTGCTTGCGTTAACATCACACATTTTACCATGAATGTTTGTGCTTTGTGGAGAACAGGATATGATCACCCAACGGGTTGGAGATGTGCCGGTCAGGATAGCTGATAGAAGTGCAGTGAAGTTGACTGAAGTTCCCAGACGGTTCGCCGTGTTCTCAGTGTCAATTAATTCTAGTCATCATTAAATGACCTACAGTATATCTGAGCGCCACTTGGAATCAACTGAAGTGGTTAGCCTCTGTAGGTCTAGCAACACAAGACGCTTCTCTCAGAACAAAATACTGTCTCATTCAAGTGATTGAGAAACAATACGATTGGAATGTAGTGTGTATTTATTTATAATATAAAACTTCATGGAACTTCATAAAATCCTTGGCAATAAGTGGATTTTGAATATGGGTGGTACCGGGAATCAAACGTTGCTTGCTCCATCAGCTGAGCTACAGATGACAATAGTAAATAGCACACCCCACCACTTATACCAGATTAAGGGCCTGTTATATAACCACTGTGTATAATGAAAAGCTGTACAAGACTGAAGCATACACTGCATGTGTTATTAAGTGAGACAAATATTTACTATAGACTGCAATAACACAGTTTAAAGATGTATGACAGTAGGCATAAGTAATTAAGCCATGTACAGTAAGGTTTTAGATACCAGGCTGATGGCCTACGTCAATCACACTAAACAAAGGCTTGTTTCTGCAACTTCAAAAACTGGATAAACTATAGAAATGCCGGTTTCACAGACAGATTAAGCTAGTCCTGGACTGATTTTTTTTTAATAATCAAGCTCAATTGTCTTAATTTGTTTTTGTCCAGGACTAGGCCGGATCTGCTTTACCACCCCTAAATGTTTAGAAACAAGGCAACGCAGCTCATCTCCTACAGAACACCATCACTGTGGTAAATCATGGTGGTGGTAGCATCATGTTATGGGGATGATTTTCACTACATTGAGGGCTAGGTAGAGTTAAATACAGGAAAGAGACCTTGGACTTGGGAGGTTAGCTTTCAGTAAGGACAATGACCCTAAACACACACAGCAAACGAACAAACCAGATGTGTATTTGGTATTAATCAAAAGGTGAGAATACCAATTGAAACCATTGCAGCCTAATGCAACATTTCAAAAAGAGACTGTGGGGTGAAAAAGTACACAATCCACTGTATGTTTATTTCTCAATCAATCAAATTTATTTATAAAGCCCTTTTTACATCAGTAGTTGTCAAAAAGTGCTTTTACAAAGCACCCGGCCTTAAATCCCAAGGAGCAAACAACAGTAGTGTTGAATTTCAGTGGCTAGGAAAAACTCCCTAAGAAGGCCGAAATTTGGAAGAAACCTAGAGAGGACCCAGGCTCAGAGGGGTGACCAGTCCTGTTCTGGCTGTGCCGGGTGAACATATTAAGAGTACAAATTGTAATAATTAATAAATGCATGTGGGCTGAGTCCAGAGTCTATTTAAACTTAGTCCATGTTGGAACCATGACCAGATGGACAAAGACAGGGACAACATGGGGAGGGGGAGGTGTCAGCACAGTGGCAGCTGAAATCATCAGGTATCGTCTTGATCTGCAACACAACCAGGAGGACTTTGAACAGGGACAGCAACGGGTCTTTCAGCCTGGTACTCCTCAGGTGTGGGCCAGGACCTCATGTCCTCCTAAGTTTAAAACGGCAGGAGACAGGGAAAATTTAGAAAATGCATTCCTTAGATCTACAAGGATTTATAGTGGAGGAGGAGAACTGACCCTGCTCCCCCAGCACAATAATATAGCAGCGTAAGACCTTGGGGCTGAGACAGGGGGGTCCGGTGACACTGTGGCCCTATCCGGGGGAGGCAGGGCCCAACAGGCAGGAAATCAATCCACCCACATTGCCAAGCATCAACCAAAGGGACACCCACCAACCACAACCACCCTGAATGAGGGCCAAGTATTGCCAGCAGAGTACAGCCCAATTGCACAAGTGCGCAACAGAGAGACAACAACAAGCCAGTGACTCCGCCCTGAATGGCATTGGAGGGAGGGCATCCCAGTGGCGATGAGAGCCCACCTGGCAAGACAGCAAGGGTGGACATTATCAAGCCTTTCTGGTCACCTTCACGCCCCTGGGCCAGACTACACTTAATCATAGACCATGCTGTAGAGATGAGTCTTTAGTAGACACTTGAAAGTTTGCACTGAGTTTGCATTTCTAACCTTAATTGGCAAATCATTCCACAGTAGTGGAGCTCTATGAGAGAAGGCCCTGCCTCCGGCTGGTAGGAGCAAGTCCATGTATTGATTTATAGGTTAACAATAAAACCATAAAATCAGCCCTAACCCTAACAGGCAGCCAGTGTAAAGAGGCTAGTACTGGAGTAATGTGTTCACATTTTTTTGTTCTAGTTAGGATTCTAGCAGCCGTGTGCAGCACTAATTGAAGTTTATTTATTGATTTGTCAGGGTAACCGGAAAGAAGAGCATTGCAGTAATCTAATCTAGAAGTAACAAAAGCATGAATTCGTTTTCTGCATCAGTATTTGATAGAAAGTTTCTGATTTTTGCAATGTTTCGAAGATGAAAATAAGCAACTCTTGAGACATATTTTATATGTTCATCAAAGGAGAGGTCAGGGTCAAGGGTAACGCCGAGGTTTCTTACAGTTTTTTGGGATACAACCATGCAGCCGTCGAGGTTCACAGTGAGATCTGCCAACAAAGCTCTTTGTTTCTTGG
>JACXGI010003036.1:0-38859 GCA_016801175.1 Esox masquinongy | reverse complement strand
CTAAAAGCAAGAAGTTCTCTGCCATCCACTTCCTAATATCTGAAACGCACGCTTCCAAAGTAGTTTATTTTGGGGCTTCTCCATGCTTCATTGAAATACATAACTGTGTCATCAGCATAACAGTGAAAATTGACATTGTGATTCCAGATTACATCACCCAGAGGCAGCATATATAGTGAGAACAAGAATGGGCCCAGAACCGAGCCTTGAGGAACACCAAAACATAGCTTTGCTTTGTCAGAGGATATGCCATCCACACATACAAACTGATATTTTTCAGATAAATAAGATTTAAACCAGGCTAGAACATGTCCACGTAGCCCAATATGGGTTTCCAGTTTCTCTAAGAGAAGGGAGTGATCAATAGTGTCAAAAGCAGCACTAAGATCAAGAAGCAACAGGACGGATGCGGAACCTTGTCTGTGGCCATTAGGTCATTTGTTACCTTCACGAGTGCAGTCTCAATACTATGATGGGGTCTGAAACCGGACTGGAGCATTTCATAAATGTTATTTGTCTTCAGAAAGGCATTCAGTTGTTGGGAAACACATTTTTCTAAGAATTTTGAGAGGAACGTGAGGTTCGATATTGGCCTATAATTGTTTAATATGTCAGGATATTTTTAGTGAGTTTGGTACACATCCGGGGGAAAGGGAGCAATTTATTATGTTTAACATTGGCTGACCTAGCTCAGGAAATAGCTCCTTAAGTAATTTTGTTGGAATCGGGTCTAGCTGACAATTTGTGGGTTTAGAACTCATTACAAATTTAGCGAATGTGTCGAGAGATACGGGATCAAAGAATTCAAGTGTCCCCATTGACACCTGGTCAGGGAGGTTCAGGACATTCTCAGGACAACTGAGATTTTGGGGACTATAACTATTTAAGGAGGAGTCAGTTATTTGTTTTCTAATGGTGATGATCTTTTCATCAAAGTAGTTCATGTATTCATTACAGCTAAAGTGAAGACCCACTTCACTTGTTGAGTGTTGCTTTTTTGTTAACTTTGCAACTGTATCGAAGAGAAATTTTGGATTTTCTCCAGGTAAACACCAGCCATTCTCCTGGCAGCTAGAACAGACATTTCAATAATAAAAATAAAGACAAAAAGGACAAAGAACACAAAGTATGCAAATATTTTATTAATTTTGACCAAAATACAAAGGCAAAGTCCCAAACATACCTCATTCCTTTCTTTATAAAATATATAATTATTGATCATAAAAGTGCATGATTTCAGAGGGAGACATCCTAAAATATTCAAAGACATTCAGAGTGTAATGTAACCAAAACATGTAGCACCGCATGGAAGGCACACACTGGAAATAACGCTCCCAACACAAAGACTACATCTCCAAAACAGAAGTTACCACTTCTGTTCAGGTCTTCCTTAATCTGCACTAACCTTACAGGAAAAGAGCTGACGAAAACAGTTTTCCAACAGGAAATGTGTTGCCGTCCAAATTGCTTTGACCTGCGTTGTACTTATCAGTTAGTTGCAGAGGAAAGACAGGGCATAAGGAGAGGAATCTTAGACCACGGAGTTGCAGCCACAGAGATAGAAGACAAATCTCATTATACATTTTTCTTGCATTATGGAGTCAACTAGACGGTCTGATTCCTAGCGATCCCATGGGTGGACATGACTCCCACTAGGACTTTCGGTAAGGGTCTGCCAATTAAGTTCAAACTCTCACCAACTTGACTACACAAGAAAAAGGTGAATGCCTTCAATGGCGATGTCCAAGCATGTTTCTCCCAGTTGAAGTCCTCTAACCATGTCTATGGACGCAGCCTCTTTGGTGTTGGCTGTTGGTCATGTTAAGGCAGCGGATTCCTGATTCCTTCAGGCGAAAAGTTACCATTGGGAAGAAAGCTTGACCTTTCTGCTGATCTTCTGACTGAAATAACTGAGGTAATTTATTACGTGATCAATTGTAGGCATGATGTTCTGGACAGGTATAAACGACCTGTGAGCAGAGATCACCACATATTCCATAGAAAAAAAAAAGTGAAAGGTGAATGTTGAGGAAAATAATGACAATTCACATGTTTGAAACTCAATTACAGTAGAAGGCACAGAGACAGTTTCAAATCATTTCCATAATATAGACTGTTTAAATTAAATCTTCTGAGCAAATATAATTGCAGCATTACATTATACGTATATACATCATTTGTTTTATTTTAAGCATAATTAAAAATGAGATACATTCTAAAAAGATTGAGAATCACAAGCTACTGATCTTGAATTATAATATCTAAAAATGTTACTTTGTTTTACAGTCATCTTAAACACTACAACTAAGAATCAGTACCCAATCATCTCAAAAGAACCTGGGCTCAAACACCTGCTTTATTTAAAATACTTAACTGCGCATAATGTAGCTTGCCTGATCCCATAGAATCAACAGAGTATTCAAACATGTTTGCAAACAATACCCATCATGCACTTCCTGCAGGCACAATCAAAACACATTTAAAACAAAAACAAACTGAATTTGAACCCCGGTGTGTGTGTTCAGAGCCATTTTCCCAGCAGACGCAGACCAGCACCCTACCAGTCAGACTAGAGGAGAGTTTCTTTTACCAAACATTAAGGAGTTAAAACCTGATCCAGCTTCTTCAGGTCACTCAGGAAGCTGGTGGGTGTGACAATGTGGGAGGAACCTATTAACAGGAAACACCAACATACTAGTTTAGTAAAATTAATTCTGTAGTACTAAAACATTAACATTATAGTATAGTAAAATCAATACTGAAGTTCTTATATAAAAACATGTCTGGGTAAATGAAAGAAAATGTACACCATTACGGTATTTTGTGTTGCTTACCAATCAAGACCTCCCATTTTCCATCGGTGGCTCGAGTGACCTCATAGGCGGAGCGCATCTCTGAGTGGGTCATGCCTCCGATGACGAAGATAATGAGGCGAGGTCCGGTGCGATACTCCGTCGGAGGCTTGTTCTTGTGCCAGTGTCCGAAACGTGCACTGCTGCAGTGTTAGACAAGACGTGCACGTTAGCCGTCACGTGTCCACTCTACAAGTTGGCCGTTGTGTATACATCATCTACATGTTAGTTGTTTATACATCTGGGCTTGACATTAACTGAGAATATAGACTTCGCTTGTTCGTATAAATAAGTGAAAAACTCTTATTAATCACAATTCACAGAGATTGCTTGGTAAGCTCTAAAAGTGTATTGTCACAAGATCTCTGTGTGGACTGGGGGTCTGGCTGCGTTTTTACCAACTTGCATTCTCAAACATCGTATTCTGGAGATTGCAACTTTCTTCCTACATCAAAAACATGTCTGAAATATGAGTAGGCAGGTTGTGATTTATAGCACACACACAATTATCCCCAATAAGGGATCTTAAAATCAACATGTTTCATATTACGTTCATTAGACAATATAAATTGTGGCATTATTCACAATATGTCTAGGCAAAGCGGCTGCTTAAGAAAAATGCACATTATTCAATAAAATATGGTATTTTATCACTAAAATAGTATAAATTAAGTTTCATAAGGGATTTAAAAATATATATTTTAGGGTTGTGAAGGATGGAATTTTGTATGACTAATGGTACAGCCAAATTAATGAGGTAAAAAATGTTTTTACCAGATGACGTACATTTCAGCTGTATCGATTATGTACTTTGGATGTTTTGGATCTCAACACTTTCTAACAGCGAGAGATAAATGCCAGAATACAACAGTGTACTAAAATGACAAAAACCATCAGCAGATTAACTCCAGAAACCCATTAATATAGTACTGGAAGAAACACCGGACGACACATTCAAAGCTACATCACCAGAAATAGTTCCAAAAGGCACCTTATACCCTTAACCATATGGGCGAGAGTCCAAACTAGTGCACTGTAAGGAAATAGGGTGCCACTTGGAACAAAGTCATAACACACATCTGACATCCACACCTGTCGTCAAATTAATGGAACACTCACATCTGCATTTTACTACTCTGATTTTAACCCCACCCTCAAAACAGTCCTTTACTGGGGACAGGAAGAGGACACTATCTAGGATGCAGGCGGCCATTTTGGAAACGTGCACTGCATTGTGTCCACTGGTTTAAAAGACAGATTAGGGTCCATTCAGATGATGGCAGATTAATGAATACAGTAATGACAGGTATGGGGATTATTCCCAGGCTTTCTGATGGCAGCCTGGATCAACATTAACATCGTACCCGCGCTCGCAGGAGACAAACCTCTATTTTAAAGCTGAAAACTGAGATTAAGGTGTTGTTGCATGTGACCCTTGTTCTCCATCTGGCCCCATGAATACCGTGGCCCCACCCCCTTCTACGCCATGGCCCCAACCCCTTCCTGATGAAAAATCTGATGCACACCTGACTGTTGTCTGAGTAGTGTTGATGGGGGCGGGGTCAGCGATGAACGGCCACTGCTTCCTGTCCAGCTTGTCGTCTATGGCATTCTGGAAAAATGGAGAGGTTGGGTAGGTCAGACACACATAACTTCACATACCTCCATCACTTCTACAGCTACCATTACATACAATACCGTTTAAAAGTTTGGTGTCACTTAGAAATGTATGTTTTCATGGAAAACAAGGACATGAAATGAGTTTGAATAGGAAGTATCGCAAAGTGAATAGGAAATATAATCATTAACAAGGTTAGAAATAATGACTTTTTAATTGAAATAATAATTGTCTCCTTCAAACTTTGCTTTCATCAAAGAATCCTCCATTTGCAGCAATTACAGCTTTGCAGACCTTTGGCATTCCAGTTGTCAATTTGTTGAGGTAATCTGAAGAGATTTCACCCCATGCTTCCTGAACCATCTCCCACATGTTGGATTGGCCTGATGGGCTCTTTTTACCAGGCTGCTCCCACAACAGCTCAATAGGGTTGAGATCTGGTGACTGTGCTGGCCACTCCATTATAGACCGAATACAAGCAGACTGCTTCTTCCCTAAATAGTTCTGGCACACTTTGGAGCTGCACTTCGGGTCATTGTCCTGTTGCAGTAGGAAGGCTCCAAGCACTGTCCACAGGGTATGGCATAGTGTTGCAAAATGGAGTGATAGCCTTCCTTCTTCAATATCCCTTTTACCCTGTACCAATCTCCCACTTCACCACCACCTAAGTACTCCCAGACCATCACATTGCCTCCACCATGCTTGCCTGATGGCGTCAAGCAATCCTCCAGCATCTTTTAATTTGGTCTGCGTCTCACGAATGTTCCTCTTTGTGATCTGAACACCTCAAATTTAGATTTGTCTGTCCAAACTTTTTTGCAATCTTCATCTGTCCAGTCTGTGTTCTTTTGCCCATCTTAATCTTTTCTTTTTATTGGCCAGTCTGAGATATGGACTTTTCTTTGCAACTCTGCCTAGAAGGCCAGCATTATGGCCATTTTGAGCCTGTGATCGAACCCACAATTGCCGATGCTTCAGATACTCAACTAGTCTAAAGAAGGCCAGTTTAATTGCTTCTTTAATTAGCAGAACAGTGTTCAGCTGTGCTAACATAATTAAGGGGTTTTATAATGATCAAGTAGCCTTTAAAAATTATAAACTTGGATTAGCAAACAACATGCCATTGGAATACAGGACTGATGGTTGCTGATAATGGGCCTCTGTACGCCTATGTAGATATTCCATTACAAATCAGCCGATTCCAGCTACAATACTCATATTCAATATAAACAATGCCTACACTGCATTTCTGATCAATTTGATGTTATTTTAATGGACAAAATATTTGCATTGAGTAACCCAAAACCTTTGAATGGTGGTGTACCTCTGTCACTCCCAGCAATCACATACCTCCATCTCTCCTCTAACTACCATCACGTACCTCCGTCTCTCCTCTAACTACCATGGTAGTGACTATCATTGCCCAAAGGTCCATTAGCCACTTAGTTAATTGATTATGGTAATGCTTGTCTCATTAATTCAAGCTGTGATCCAGTTTGATTTTCAATTTATTGTAACATAAAAGTTTGACAAATGACTGATGTTGTTACCATGGTGCTGAGTGATGGTTCCGAGTGAAAGTAATCCTGTAGTGGTAGCTGTAGATTATCGTGGTGATAGCGGTAAGAAACCATAAGCTCCCATAACAAAGAACAACTAAACTTTCTACACCTATTTATCACACAAACCCACCTCATGACATTTAAATGTGACTGCCGCCTAGTGCACTGGAAGTGTGACAGCCCAAAACAACTAGGCTATACAACACACAAAACAGCTCCTACAACCACCACATACCTCCATCACGTCTTTGATGGTGGGCGTCCACCGGGAGAGTTCATAAGAGGTGTCTGTGCGCACCTTCTTCTCAGGCAGTGTTTTCCCAGAATTAGGACCCTGAAACACAACAGGCCCTTTCACAGAAGTCATAACAGTGATTTGCTGTACATTAAGGCATTTTGTTCAGCCCACAGGTGTGAAACATTGCCCCAGATGACACGGTGTGAGGCAGACAAACTAACCCCGGCGATTATTGGGCAGCCTAGGTGCTGCAGGTTGGTGATGATGTTGCTGTCTGCCTGCACGTTAGCATGCTGGATGAGCTTGGTCAGGTTCTCCTCTCCAATGCCTGTGAGTGTACGGAGAACATCCCGTTAAACACAGACAAAGACTGAGTGACGACTCACCACCTGTTTAGCATAATCAAAACAGGCTCACTAGCTAGCCAGAGAGGTGTACCAGAACGCAGGAGGTGTCAGTCAGCTACCTGAACTAAACAAACAGGTAGAACATGGCCTAGGGTGGTCCAGCAGTCTGACTTCGCTGCATGGATTTCTACCACCTACTGATCCGTCAGCACACATCTTCCCTCCCTATAAGCACTCTCAACAAAACAAATAAGCCCAAAACTATTTCAGAATATTTAGCTGGCACTGTGATTATACATAGAGAATCACCAGTTAGTACTACGTACCAAACTTCAGCACCAATTCATGCACTGCCCCTCCATCACCTTGTTGCCATGGTCAACATTCTATAGCCGCTGCAGCCAATGACTTAACAGCAGCTAATTACAGGTAAAACCAAATGACATTAAAGGGGCTTGGAAACAGGGGTGTAGGCAGAAATGTGTTACTGGGTGGGTCTGCAGAAATTTGGGTGGAAACATTATATATAATGTAATGTCAGAACTGCGTCTCAGTCTGGGTAGGCCAAGCTCCAGGCCCACCCAGCACCTACGCCCCGGCTTGGAAACACAACAACAATGTCAATGGCCGCTAACATTTGGTAGAAAGCAAAATATAGTTTGTCAGATGGCAATGTTGTCATTAGCTAACAAATTCCATCAAGAATAGCTAGTGATGCTAACGTTAGCTAGCTAAAATTAACTACCTAGTTAACATTATCCTGCACCTATTATCAATTTGATGAAATCAAAAAGATGATAAAAGGTGTAGCTACTAATCATTTGCTTTCTTAAGAGGAAGTATTGGGTTTTCAAGCCTTCGTAATGCACTTCAGACCAAATCTTCATCAGCTCCCATTTAGGTAGCATTGAGTAGAACTCTCAGATGGACATCTGGCTCAAAGAGAACATTTAAAACAGTATTGTGATGTAACATGTGATCCATGAATATACTAACTACAAAGTAAAGAGGGTCTGTTGATAGCACGTGGCACTTGCAATGCCAGGGTTATGGGTTCAATCCCTATAACCCGGGAGGGGTATAAAACCAAATGTACAACTGTTAAGTCTCCCTGGATAAGAGCACTTGCTAAATTACAGAAATGCTAAAGTAGATGCGAGCTCTCAAACTAAAGCCTGCCAACTGCTCAAAAAAATAATATTATCACAGTAGAAGCAGGGTAGTCATGGCTACTGACAAGCAGCTGCATTCTGGCTATGCAAAACCTACCGTTCTTTTTGTGGAAGATGTAGAGCAGTATGATGCGAATCTTGTCGTAGGGCTGGATGTCAGTGTTAAGAAGTACAGGGACGATGCTCTTCATGGCATCCTTCAGCGGTTCACCCATTGCATTACTGCCCATGGCAAGGTCCTTGGAGACAATATATCAACAACAATACTCAGAGGAGTTCCCCCATCTACAGTAGTCCTTATTGTCAGATCCAGGAAAACAAATCAAGCAGGAAAAAATGAGGACCACATGAGGAACAACCATTAATCTACTAAACTGGAATTTCCTTGGTGTGAAGTAATGCTACATCTGAAGAACTGAGCAGAAACTGTCAATTTCCAGACCACTCGCTCCTAACAAAAGTACATTGTTTATTTATACCGTGGCATAAGATATAGAAGAAAAAAAAAAGAGAACTTAAAAGCATGTAGCACATCAATCCACAAACAATACTTAACATACTCAACAAGAAAGTCTAGACTGCAAACCTCATGCGCTGGAGGGAGCATGCGTTCTGTTCATGAAAAACAAAGGAGTTTTGCCTGTGGTATTTGCAATACTTTTAAACAGTGCTGGGAGATAAATAGTTTACACCAACATTGCCAACCTAACATATAGCTGAGCTGATGCATGCTGGTCACAATTCCAGGTTTGTTGGGTCTGTTCCCCGAAGGGCAGCTACAGAAATATGTAAAAACAGATGCGCTCACTACTGTAAGTCACTCTGGATAAGAGCGTCTGCTAAATGACAAATGTGAACAGGATTATGCCACACATCTGCTTTGAGGAGCAACGCACAAACACTCACTGAACCCAGTTATGTGACCAGGACGACAGTGTGCCCATTCAGGGGGTTATAATAACATGCCACCACAGAGGTGAGAGTCAGATTATTACTCCAGAGATCAACTTGAACTCCAAATAGCAGTTGAACAATATAACCTGAGGCCGTGCAGAATTCTTGAAAACTTGGGCAACATCCCAGTAATGCTCCTCAACACAGTTTAGCAGTGATTCAACCAAACGGTGCATGCCCATCCCTTTCACATTAGACAGCATACAATGAGGCACCGAACACCGCGCACAAGCCATGCCAATCTCCAAGTAAAGGGCGAGAGGGAATCCCAGAATGCAATGTTCCATTAAGTTAAATTAGGTCAGCCTCCAAACAACCTCCAATCCAGAAAAAACTGTCTACTACACTGTTCAGGCAAGTCCTTTTTCAGGACCTGCTCATCTGCTTGATATTGAGTCTTCTATCTGCAGTTTCACCTAATCATGGACGACCCCAAAGCCTGGTCAGGAATAAGAGTTCACCTCCCTGCCCGTTGGACCCTACACCTGCAGCCCTCATGACATACAACTTCCCACTTGAACATGAAAGCAAAACATTACTCAGTTCCAGCACTGTAATTCCATGACAACATGCTTGCTTTGAATTTGAACAAACCTGGACCAGACCTCGGCAACCTAAGCAGAGACAACCACCAAAATGTCCTTTCCATCAAAAGGCCCTAGTACCTAAAGCTCATGCAGGGCTCTGTGTTCAGGGACCACTCATGTTTTTGACTGTAGACAGACACACACAGACACACATTCCCACTTGATATATTAATCCAAAAATGTAGACTGCACTTTCATTTGATGTTGATGAGACTAACACATGTAAGCACAACTGAACGATGCAATCAAGGTATAAATGCATAAAGACTTCCTGAAAATTAATTGCAGCCAAACAGAGCTTGTGATTATTGGCTCAGAGAGCGCAAGATACGCACATTCTCTCTTCCTCAGGATAATGACAATCACAGCTTCTGTTACATTACTTGTTTATGCAATTCTATGAAAAAGGGCACATTTGAAAAGGACAACGTGGTGAGGTCAGCACCCCAGCGAAGGATTAACAGGACGGGCCAGGAACCAGAGAGCATTGTTCTATGATATTGCATAATCGCACATCATTATCCTGGTGACTCACTCACAAGGGGACATTATCCAACCGAGCAGCTCGCAACGTCGCCCCGGGCGAGCAGCTCGCAACGTCGCCCCGGGCACCCGTATAGGTCAAGTCATTTGGTTTCACAACAGAGGGAGCTTGACAACTAATGGGCACGGGTCTAAACTAGTGCACTACGTAGAGAACGGGTTCAATTTGGGACACATCCTTGTTCTGTGGCAGCACTGACCTGCTCCACTTCACACAGTTTGTCCACAGACGATTTGTATCTCTTCATACAGGCCTCAGCTAGGTGCAGGTGGGTGGAGTACTGGAGACCAAAATAAACACACGGCTCATTTAATAACGTTGCACTTTTAAAAATGTGATTTAAAATAGAAACATGTTAAATCCTAAGTTTTCTGAGAGGTAGGAATGTCGAGTAAGACGTACCAAACTGAGCTCCTTCTGATATTGTGGCATCTTCTTGAGCATCTGGGACAGGTCTTTTATGTTTGCCTTATCAGTGCTCATCCGCTTACTCTCGCAGAAAACACGGAGCAGCTCCGTCACTTTCCTAAAACATCAGTCCGTTTTTAATTCAAGAAAAAAAAATTTGAATCTGAACTGACCTTAGCTCTAGTAGTAAAAAAAAAAAAAAACAAGCTCAATGGAATCGTCAAGAAAATGTGTCTAACTTGGTGACATCAGCTATGTGCATGTGTCTCAGCTCAATCCACAGCTCATCATCTTCGTCCAGGAGAACCTCCTTCTCCCTGGAGTCCCCGATTCCAGTTGACTGATACCTACAAAACACAACAGCAGCTGTCAGTCACAATATGACAGATTCCCTCTGCTCATAGTATTTATGTATATATGCATACAATGGCAGCATAGTAAGCATAGAAACATTTCCAACAATGATAATGTCCTCATGGGCCCTGGTCAAATGTAGTGTAACCTATAGCAAGTAGGGGGCAATTGGGGAATCAGACACAGCCGACCTGTAGATGTCCTGTTTGATGTCCAGAAGGTCATACACCATAGCCTGGAAGGTCAGCTCGTGCAGAATGGGGGAGATTGGGTCAAAGCCACGGTCCACAATCAACAACTGGGACCGGGTCTTGTCGGGACCCTGGAAACACACCAGACACTCAACATCCGGGCAGGAAAGCATTCCACAAATGTCACTTTGTGACAACCAGTTAAGTACATCACGGTATCTCGCCACAACGTAATACCAGGAATGCTCACAGGTTTAACCAACAAGCGGCCTGGTTTAGAGACACACATTCAGGGTTTGGATTCTGAACGGCCGCCGGCGTATCCTTGTGGAAAGACGTGTAAATAACAAGCAAAAGAGGGCAGTGAACTGCACTGATGTGTTTATTGATTAGCCTGCGGCATGATGTTATAGTCTACATTTCAAGAGCTATAATAAAGGCTCAGTCTAGTGTTGAAGCCGATTCTCTCTACAGATATCGATCTATATGACTCTGAGCCAGTCAGTGCCTGGGTGTTCAATAACAATAAAATATCTGTACCAGTAGAAAACCTAGTGGTTAGAGCATCAGACCAGTAATTGAAGGGACTAGTTTACATCCCTACGCTGGCATGTTGAAAAATGTATAATTCCTCCCTTGAGCAAGGCAGATAACCCTAACTGCTTCCTTAAGTCGCTCGAAATATGACTGCCTGCCAAACTACTAAAATGTATTTGCATTCTATTTGCATAGAGTTGTATTACACTGGCATAATCGTACATCAACCACATTGTGGATATTTCCTCGTCTAAAATAATCAGAGTCAGTACTGAGACAGCGAGATCACAGAAGACAAGAGTAGACAGGAAAAGGATATCAAATGAATACATGCCTTCAAATGTCCAACACGGGATCAAGGAAATGTCAGCTAGGAAAGAGAAAAAAGGAGAAAAAGTAGCAAGATGGAGAAGCACAGTGTGAAAGAATCAACAGGAAAACAAGCGAGAAAGCAGAAAACAGCTGAGGCACGAGAAACACCTACAGACGTGACACTTCAACAGTCATTATCAACAGCCAAGTACCATAATGAAAAAGAAGCCTTTGATAGTTCTAGAAGTCATTCAATGCACTGCATGTTTCAGTGTTTTCAATTGGTTTAAGGAAGAAATGGTCATTTTCAGCAGAGCAAATGCAAATGGGCCTTTTTACACCATGAGGCAGAGCGTTTTCAGGAGACAAGAAGTCTCATTTTACATAATGAAACGGTTTTGCGCGTCCCATTGGATGAGCTGAGGGAGGCAGGAAAAGAATATAATGTATTGTGGGGTGGAATGTTTACCCAGCAACATCACCAGTGCCTCATTGGTGTCCACTATAGAGTAGATAAAACATTAAATAAATGTGGCTCCACACAGTCACCAGAAGGCTAACAGCATTTTTCTTCCTCCTGCTCAGTCACCCTCAGTAACTAGGTCTAAGGTACACCACTGGGACATGCTTTCCACAATCGGACAGTGGCATATCAAGACATTTGACACTCCTTTCGTAACACGGGGTCGGCCTTTACGCAATGTCAAAGAATAGCCTTGTAAGAACCAAATGAGTCGTTTCTCCCAGGTTAAGGGGGTTTAGACAAAAAAAAAATAACTATGAAGTTTCTCAACAATTCTTTGATACCGCTGGAAAACCTCTGGTAGTGTAAACAGGCACACAGCGCTATCAGTCCTGAAGAGTAGGGTGGTCTCCTCACCTCACCCATGCTGGGGTTGTCTGCTTTGTGGGCAATCAGACGCTGATAAACCTCTTCAGCCAGTCTGGCCGTCTCCTCAGAAGCCCTACGGAGGTGGGGTGAAACGGGGGGTGGGGGTGTCACAAAAGAGAGAGAACTGAACTAGCAGACACTGAAGTAACCAAACAACACAATTCAATGGTAACTGCGAGGTTACCATTGAATACAGGTTGTGTAAGGCCAGACAATAGACCCGTGCCTTCGAAACAAAAGCCTGGAGCAGCGTCAATTCGCTTTCCATTTGAAGTGTTGCCCTCCTTTCTCACTTCTCAGAAGAGTCACACTAAGTGTCTGTTTATGGAGATGAATGCCCAACATCATGGTGAAACTTCTGGAATGAGTTAACGGTACCTGCGGTAGCGGATGGCAGGGTACTCCTTCAGGGTGTCACACAGGGTGGCTATCTGCTCCGCCAGAGTCTCCATCATCTTGCCTTTGTCGCCCTCGGCAACAGGACTGTAGAACGAGTGCATGGAGCTGGGATCATCCAATGAAAAGACCTAAAGCAGAGTGGGGGGGGGGGGTAGAGACCACGATTACCGGACATTTTCACTGGACACCCAGAAAGGAAAAAACACATTCATTTCACATGTGAAATTATACTGTTATGCGAATGAGTTTCCAGTTCTGGGAACATTTCACATGTGCTTAGACGTTTTAATGTGTGGGAACACTGGTTTCCCTTTCAAGGCATCACATGTTGACACTGGCATTTTGAAAACAAGATCACATGTGATTCACACGTGCACCGTATTATTTACACGCATCCACATGTGAAATTCATATGGTCTTCTGTAAGGACTCCATAGAGCTATTGATCCCCGATAAACCATGCGAATTTAAAAGGGAGCAAACCAGAGGTGAGTTTCAGTGGATCAGCCGTTGACCGCCCGCCAGAGCTGATTGAGGTTTAGAGAAGGTAGACAAGGTACGCAGGTGTGACTCACCTGGGACTCATAGGGAAGGAAAGCCACGTTGATCTCCTTCAGAGTCTTGATGACACGGGCAACTCTGGACCTCCCGATCTCAGCAAACAGATTATCTGGGCAATCTGGAGCATAAGGCCCAATTAGATTTTTTATTACTTTTTTTTTTTTTTAGACACATTAAAATTTATTTCCAAAAAATGATGTTGTTAGGACATATTATAAATACAGAACGAACAAAAACAGACAGTTTGTATCAGAAGACAGGGTTTGTCATTACATTAGTTTAATAATCATTTTAAACAAACGGTCTTACTGTCTGTGAAGAAAATGTGAGCCGCTTTGTAGGTGAAAGCCGTCTCTTTGAAGTCATTGATGAGAGCATGAACAGACTGACACAGAGACAAATACATTCAGCTTCTACTCAGAAAATTAGAAAACTACAATCAAAAAAATCTGATAAAGCTAATCAGTTAATGAGGACCGACCAAATGTCTTCACACTATTGTACTCGAATAGTAAGAAAGGGAACATGGGCAATAGAGGGAAAAAGAGCATGAGTGTGGGATGTCTTAACAGAGGTACAGGATCTGGCAGGGAACATCTTGACAGAGGGACCAGCAGGAAGAAGGCATACGTACTTTTTCTGAAGGAGAGATCAGATAAATGGCCTCCAGACTGGAGATGGGCTCCCTGCGCTTGTTGATGTCCTCCACAACTGTGGGAGGAAAAATGGAACACTGAATTTAACTGCAGAATGCCTCGGCCGAAACTGGTTGTCTCACCCTTTTCATATAGCGAACACTGCTACAGTGTTACGCGTCAATGATAGCAAACCTTTCAGAAAATCAAAAAAACAAACCCTTTCAGTCAATAGAATTCTGCTCCGAAATAGAATGTTCACCCAGGCATCCAGAAGGGCAGCTCGAAGTTATTTTATTGACAGTTATGGTTGCCTTGTGATGGACGTTATGCCCACTTCAGACAGGGTATTTTTTTGAAAAAGAAATGCCGGTAGAGTGGCAGATCGAACTTAAGTGTATTCATTATCCTTTCTAAATGGCATTAGTTTAAATTTCAGACGGGATGTTTCACTCAAACCCACCAGTTGAGAGCCCAATGGCCATTCCATCCCAACACTTACTAGTCACCCCCTCCGCCATGATGTCGGACATCTTACAGCACGAGGACAGGATCCGCATGCTGATGTGGTCCACAATGAGCACCTGGAAAAAAACAAATGGACATTTGCAAGTAACAATACATTTATACTGATTTCTAGGTTCCCATGGTTGACAATGAGACAGAGGAAGACAATGTCTTTTGTCTTAGATCTTAACATTTGCTCTGTCAAATTGTCAATAATGTTCCGCATGTGAGAGTTAATATATACACTAATACCTTCCATTCTCCATCCTTCTTCACACTTTTGATAACTCCATTCAAGATTTCTTAAGAGGAAAGACAGAGAAAAAAATATTAGAGCAACATAACTTAAATGGCTCGAACAACTAACTGTCATTTTTAAAAACAGAGTTCGGAATAAGGAGTGGTTCGTTTTTACCAGGTGGGCCAATAAAGAACCAAGTCCTGATTGGCAATAATGCTATAAACAAAAGGTCTGCTTTGGGTGGGGGGGCGGAGTGCTGGTTGATCCAGTAAAAGGAAACGGACTGGAATACTAATTTCCTGGGTTTTGTCATTGACAAAAAAACACTAAGTTTACCCACTTGATCTCGTGTTTTTTTTCTGATGGAGCTAATTAGTGTCAAACAGTAACTTATTGAGTAGTAAATGGATAAACAACATGAACGTAGCTGCACAGGCAGTTTACATTACCTTCTGTCACATGCATGGTTAATCACAAGCCAGCTCATAATTAACTAGCTACACCCAACTCGGCTTATCATTCCCATCATTGCTACTTCAATGAGGTCAGCAAAGACTCACGTTATAGTCGAAATATGGGAACTACTGATGAGGCATACCACATCAAGTCACATTATTATATTCTATTTCAGGAAGCTGACCTTATCCGAGTTAGCAACGTAGGCTTCGTATCGCTAACTATCCAGGCAGTTTGTATGAATGTTTTCTGTTCTTAAATTTCGAGACATGATAAAAGCTGTGTATCATCAAAACGTCACTATTTCAATTGTGTAACAATAGATACCTGACAGTCGTAAAATTAAACTTTTATTCACTTACTCTCTCCGACTACTGTTTTCAGTCCGCTGGGAGCCATCTTGACACTTCCGTGTTGTGGATTTTTTTTTAATGTAACAGACTGCCAAAATGAGCATAACAGTTACGTAATGTCCGCTTTGTTTTCGAAGAGAACTTAAACTAAAACTAATGTTTAACCCTAATAGTAGGCATTTAAACATAATTGCCAGAAGCCAACTCTGATTTTATTTCTGGTCTTTCAAACAATCAGCTGAGCTCAGAATAAGTTATGAACATTATTATGATTACATTGTTGAGAAGAGCATTTAAAATAAAAATCTGAATTGGGCTGTCTGTAAAACCAGCATTTGGAGAGAGAAAAAAACGTTCTTGTGGTCTGGAGGGTTGAAATGTCTTTATTTCATTATGATGACATTGTCTAAACTTCCAGTAATGGAGTCCCTGTTGAGACACATTGGAACAGGGTATCAATAGAATTCCAACTATTCAGAATCATATTATATCAGAATCATATTATATCAGAACCAACGTGACAAAGGCATTTAATGCTTTACTGGACAAAAAAAGAGATGAACTGCAGAAGAGAGAGATTTTGCTGAAAGAGCAGTAGGTCAGTTACTAACACACATTACATCACAAGAACCAGCAGTATATATCAGCAGACTTGGGACTGCTGGACAAGCCTAGACAACAACACAGGACATTTCAGGTCAGGCTACCTGTTCTGCATGTGAGTTACACCAAGTGTGGTTGTGCCATCCTGACCAACAAAGAGCGCAAGTCCAGCTTCTGTAATTGATGCAACATCAATGTTAAGGACACACTGATTCAGTATACATGAAATACTAAGCATTAGTATTTTCTACTGAGTGGTATACTGCCTATAGAATGTCTACACCCCTTTGAACGTTTCACATTTGGTTGTGTTGGAGCTTCAGATTTGCATATACAGTGGATATAAAAAGTCTACACACCCCTGTGAAAATGCCAGGTTTTTGTGATGTAAAAGAATGAGACAAAGATAAATCATGTTAGAACTTTTTCCACTTTTAATGTGACCTATAGTGTGAACAAAGCAGTCAGTCAGGGTGGAGGGAATTATGAACAGTTCCAAATACCAGGCAATTTTGGCACAAAATCTTCAGGCGTCCGTTAGAAAGTTGAAGGTGAAGAGGAAGTTCACCTTTCAGCACGACAACGACGCAAAGCACACATCCAAATCCACACTTATGCAACCAGGTTATTGTGAGTTTTTTATTTTTTATTTTTCCCCCTCAAAGATTTCAGTTTGTTTTTCAACTGAATTGTTCGCGTTATAGGTCACATTAAAGGTGGAAAAAGTTCTGACATGATTTATCTTTGTCTCATTCTTTTACATCACAAGAACCTGGCATTTTAACAGGGGTGTGTAGACTTTTTATATCCACTGTATTGTAATATCTACACCATAATCCATACTTTTAAAGAGATTTGTGCTACACACCTTCCACTTCTTAATAATGTCTTATCCATGCTCCAAGGGAGATTGAAGGCCTTTGAAATATACTCTCTCCTGATCTGTATCTTTCCATAACATTGTCCTTAGCGATTTTGAATGTTCCTTGGTACTCTGAAAGCAAAGGTTGTGCGTTTCATTTCATTTTTTACTATGCAATTTTTATATTATTTCCATTCCTAATAAATTAACTCTAAAAACAAAATGTGAAAACATTCTCTGCGGTGTAGCCTTTCTGTAGGTACTCCATGTCATGCTTTTGAGACTAGACAGGCCAGGCTTAATCTGTGTCCTTGAAAACGGTAGCGCAGCATTTATACAGCATCGCGGCAGTAGGCTACCTTCCATGGATGAAGACATTTCCATTTCTGAGCCCAAGCTCTCCAGGCAGAGGTTTTCAACAACGTCCCGCGCATCCACCCGAGTGTGGCTGATCCGGGTCAACTGACCGGCAACCTGGGCCCTCTCCTGGGCCTCGGGGAGCTGACTGGGTATAGCACCGGCCCACAGCCCATCCGTCATCGTCAGATGCCTTCTCAAGATGCCCTCTGGTGAACCTGAAGGAAATACACAGTTGTTGTTAGCCCGAAGCAAAAAAATGAAACCCAAGGATATTTGTCACATTCACAGGGTTAGGGGGAAGTAATGAGGTGGGTAGCGAAATGCTTGCTTCAAAAACATATAAAAACAATAACAATCAAGTCACACAGATGAAACGTGAAGAGTATTTATTGAAATCAAGAGGCTGTGATCAAATGCCAAATGATCTTGGGTGGTTACAGTTTGGGATTATATGATAGAATGACAAACAAAACAATGAAATAAGATCCAAGCAAGTGTGTATCTGATTAGTACAAGGCTATGGGATTATCCAAAGTGATTTACAGCAATACATGCACTGTTTTTAACTTATGAATGGCCCCAATGGGAATTGAACATCTTAACGGAGGTCTTTTGGCAAACCCCTAAGATCTGATCCTAGTGTTAGCTCCCCAAGCTAGCAGCTGACACTTTAGCTCAGTGGGCTAACGGGCTTGTACATACTAGGCTCAGAGTCACTGGACAGACTTTCTCCAGGTAGCTCAACATTCTCAGGTGAACAAAGTCCTCTATGGAGGGAGGATGGCTGGGTTGGGCTGACAGAAGTACACACAGGACAGTTACAAAAACTATAATCAGAATCTTTATTCGCTAAGTACATTCACATGTACCCAGAATATTACTAGTACACATGTTGCAATCAAAACGGGAGTGATTAGTATAAATAAAGAGATTGTCCAATGGGAGGAGCTTTATGTATAATAATGTCCATGAGAATAAATAGTAATAAACCCTAAACAGTCAAAAGTTGATCAGGATTCTCACACTCTGAAACACGGGTCTCCTTGAAGAAGCTGCATCTGTAGTGTCACCTGCAAAGTTGAAACAGGATGTGTTTCGTTACAAGATGTTTTCTCTCAGTCTACTGTTAAACTGCAAACTTCTATTTCCCTAAGAGCGCCCACATCTGATCTTGGTGTTTATCTGATTGGTCCAAAGACTGATTATTGAAAGAAATATCTGAATTGGGCTTCCTGTGTAAATGTAGCCTTTCTTCACACACGACTAAAGCCCTGCTTTAGTAATTTCTGTCAACCTAAGTGTTTCTGATTTGTCTGAGGACTGTCTGCTTTTCCTGTTTGTTTGTTTTTCGTGCTATGAAATAGGATTATAAGTGTCAGGTTAAAGTAGTGCATTGTAAAAGCATAGAGTCCTATTTTGGACCAGAAAAACAGCCACTGACCTTGAGAAGGGAGTTGTCCAGCTTGTTGTCTTTCTTCAGATATCCCTCCAGGAGGCAGTGTCGAGTCACACATCCAGAGCCTGCATACTCAGACAGGTTGATATCTACGTATCCCACCTAAATACAAACATGTAGATTGAGGAACTAGGTGTTATGGTATGCGAGTGACACTCAGCGGTGGGGGAAAAACAACTCTGAAGCCTGTATAGATAGGCCAATCCAAAAAATCTGTCTAAGAAAGCCTTTGCTGTATGTTTGGATTGATCCATTGAACAAGACTACTCTGAATCCTACCTTCTTGTAGGATATTCCTCCCTTTGTATCCTGTAGAAAAAGACAGTTATATTGATTTTTTTTAATAGTGCATTTTTCCCTCTGCACTATTGCATACAATTCAGAACTAGAACAGCACGTGACTCATTGAACATATTCTGTTTTTGCCTGGATGAGAAATTTTATTGAATTTATTTATTGTACAATTTACAATTTCAATTCAAGTGAAAAATTTCAACTGTCGAAATAATCTAATTCCAACTCAATACCAACTACCTAACTTGCAGAATGTTGAAAGTCAAACTAAATTGAATGTAATTTCATCATCATTAGTGAATTCAATGTCGTATCTAATTTCGCAGGAGTTAACCTCAACCCTTAAACGAGCTTACCTTACGGACCGACAGTCGACAAATACAGTCATCCAGGACTCCAGATGAGCTATTGACAGCAGTTCTGCACTGAAATTTAAATATCTTTCCCCATTTCACTGAGTTGTGAAGGACCTCCAGTCTACGGGTCACACAAAAAAAAAACCCCACATACGTTTGTCTTTTCTATCCTTGTGGGTACAGGAGGCCTAACCCAGAAATCAATGTTCTTTATTCCCTGGCCCTAATCACAGTAACTTGAGGTTTTGTCTAAACTTTACCTAGTCCTAATTCCTAATCGATAATGCCAAAATTAAAAGAAACCACAATTCTGATACTATAACACATTGCATGTTTTTCCCTAAACTGAAATCTCTTTTTTGTAGTAGGCATCAATTTTTTTGGTTTTACTGTCATTATCAGGAATTTAGGTTGCCATATGTACACATCGACATGTATCACACACACACACACAACTTGGTAAAATGTTTTTGTAATGGTCGGTAAATCAACTCTCACTTAAAATCTTGGGCTGATTGCCTCTAATGCAGTCCCACTTCCCTCTGATATTTACAGTAGGGGAGGACGTGAGGAATCCAGGAATGATGTTAGTCAACTAGTAGCTCCATTTCTCTCGAGTTAGTGGTGCCATATTTCTATTGTACCTTCCAGTGATCATTTTTATTGGTTTTTTAATAATTTTTGGTTTTACGTTTTTATCAGTCAACTTAAGTTCTGGACAACAGGCCTACTGCAGTCGGACAACACTGTCTGATTGTGCACATGATGGAAGAAAGCTAAACATTAATTGTTAAATAGAAAAGAGAGCAATGACTAAAATTATAGACGTAGACATTTTTTCTATGAAATAATGCATACTTAGGCTACTTCTGACCTTTTTACATACAGACAAAAATTCAAACAAGACTAAAACAGGTGACAACACCAGTGCCTTCCTAGACAGTTCACCTTCCAGAATCCTCAGCGAAAGAACCGTCAAGCAAGCGAACCTTGCAGAAAATCAACCCTGTGACACGAGGCACGTTGGCCAGCTCATCTAAAAGTAGTGTGACTGAGAAGCTGTGTGTCCACAAGTGCTTCCCAGGCACCATGCTGGTTTGCAAGCGAGCAGCTAAGCGCCGGCCAGCCTCCATGGTGTCCCGTTTCAACAGGCCCTGACACAAGCTGACCTTATGAAATCAGATTGGCAATTACATCCAGGGTCACATCCAACAGGCGGCACAATATTAAAATGTCTTTCGGCAGAAGATGGGATTCTGCTTCCGCGTTACATTGAAACAGATTGCACTTTCCCAGTCGAAAGGTCTTTCACTGCATCGCAACGAGAACCAGCACTGACACATCACATAACAGTGGCTTTATGACATCATTGAGTTTATAGACACGCCCTCACAAAATAAACCTGAGGGCATTCGGAATGACCAATTTAAACTTTATTGAAGGACTATGCTGACACATCCATGTACAAAAGACAATGTAAATCATACAAAAATAAATAAGATTCAAAGCCATATGATTCTTTCCTCAGTTTGCTCATTTGTTTTGAAACACTTGCATACACCAACGATTCACATTGACACCATTGCAGAGCAAGCAGATAATTAATAGTGAAATTCTAGTTTGACTGCAGTGAAAGAGCATTGCCTACAAAGCTTTATAATGAGACTCTGCTCAGCACACCTTCCCTATGAGAGATAGCCTACACTGTAGGCCCAACAGTCTACATACTCCACGACATCCATCATCCTCCAATTTCATGGTTGTGTCCAAGATGGCACCTTAAACCCTTAAAAAAAAAAGAAAAGAAAAAAAAGACTACTTTTGATCAGGACCTCTAGTCAAAAGTAGTGCAGTACAATAGGTAAAGGGTGACATGTGAGTGACACTGGTCCTGTCGACCAAAGGGTATGAAAGCAGGCTGTTGATTGGGCATTGGTGTAGTCATGCTCCTCCAATTATCTCTCTACATTTTCCTCACTAGCCGCCTCCAGGGCCGTGTGTTTCTGTAGCCGCCGTTCCCTACGTTCTCGCATTCTCTCTTTGAAGTCTTCCAGCTCTTTCCTCTGTAACAAAGATTGTTCAGTCATTCTCTACCACTGTTAACCAATTAAAACAGCCATTTATACTTTATTTATAGATGTTCTTAAGGACAGGGACGTTAACAATAAATACAACATCCCCAGTCGTTCAAACTCCACCAACTCAGGGAGTTGGCCTATTTTCAACTACTCAGTATGAAACATATCAAACGAGCAAGACACCGGCAGTCATTTTAGTCTGCAAACATTGGCTATTTGGAAGCAGAGATCTTTTTTTCAGCAACTCTAGTTATGTCCAGGGCGCTACACTGACTTTTGTCTTTAAACAAGGAGAAAACTAGACAAACTCAGGCAAACTGAGAAAAATGTAGGCAACAGAAGAGCATTTAAAGTTAAAATCTTCCTTTTTCTTCCTAGGCCAACTTGTGCACTTAAAATTTCAGGTTGGATAGCAAAATTTTTACAAGCACATGTGAGCAAAGTCAGTGCTCTATAGAGCCCTGCAATTAGATTAGATTGAACTTTATTGTCATTGTACAAGTACAGTACAACAAAATGCATTCAGCATCTAACCAGAAGTACAAACAGAAGTGCAGAAAATTTACAAATGAAACAATTAAGAACAATGTATGTTATAGGTGGGATGTATAAATGTGCAATGAAGGCAAATGCAAGTACAAATGGCAATTCTAAATGTGCAATGAAGGCAAACTGAAGGTGCACGGTAGCATGTGCAACTGAAATGCAGGGATAGCAGCAATGAGGTTCCCAGGGTAGACATGTACAAGTAATAACTGAAAATGTCCTTATCAGACTTTGCAAAGCAGTGTCAGAGTCCAGTAGTACAAAGAGAGTACTGCAACAAGGTCCCTGAGAGGTAGTACTATGTGGTGGGTATGGTTAGTTTTGGGCCACGGAGTTCAGCAGGGTTACAGTAGTTGGAAAGAAACTGTTCCTGAGCTTGCTGGTGCGGGAACGAAGAGACCTGTACTGCCTGCCTGATAGTAGGACGGCATCCACCAACCACACTGTGGCACAGTTAGTCAGAATGCTCTCGACTGCATCGGTAGAAGTGCATTTAGGGCCAGGTTGTTGTCAGTGCATCATGTCAGTGCATCATGCCACATCATGCCGCAATGAAAGCATAACAATAATGGGGGCGACATTAGACAAAATGATGACGTGTTTGTCCAATGTATATTATAGACTGGGTCTTGCTTGTGTAACGGCAATGCCCACATTACAGACAGTCAGAGAGAGACTAAAATGTATTCTCTTTACTTGCCAACAGTTTCAACACTAGATGGCAGATGTAAATTGCCATAAGTTACTACTTCAAAATAAAAAGGAAAACAGTACCTGCTGCATGACAACATCACATTATTTACACACTTACATGCATCTTCTCATCAGGTGGGAAAATCTCTCGCTGAAGGTCATCAGTGAGGTCACCATGAAAGAGGAAAGTTAAAAATTACAGAATATCACAATGCGTAAATAGATCAAATCAAACAATTAATAAAGCTTGCTAGAGAAGACTAACCTTTCTCTTAACAATATATTCCTCAAAGTACTCGGCTTGGTTTGAGATCCAGAACATGGTGACAGGGAAGGATAGATAAACCATCATCTGATAATCAAAAAAATACAGACCTCTGAATTACAAAAAATAAAATACAGATTTGAGGCTAACGTTTGAATCGACTGATTCAAGTGATCTCTTAATACATTGGATGCCTTAATAATGTATGAATTTTAGGTGTGACAAGTCGTTGTCAATTACTACTGTCCGCTGACCAAAAAATAAAAGTGTAGACGAGGACTAGGTTATATGAACAGTTGGCTGCATAGCTAGCAAGCTAACGTTAGCTTTGTAGCTTTACAGCTATCACACTAAGAGCAACACCGTGTTTCTTGTATTAAAGCTATGATCTTTACAACCGATAAAGTGTACCCATATTTATGTTACTTATCACATGATGACTGTACAAACATTTACTAACCCGAAACACCTCAATCTTCACCCCCATGTTGGCGCTCGATCTTCCTGCACCAGACCTCGCGTCAACCTTCACTCCGTACTTCCTGGTTTTCCGGGAACGTCTTTTTACAATATCCAATCCGTGACTAGAGTCGCATATACAATTTGATGAGAAATTATATTGTTTTTATATAGCTGAAACGGTAATGTTTAAGATTATTATTAGCTAAATAAAATAGAACTCGATGAGATACGAGACATTGCCAGATTTTCAATGTTTGCATTTCAAGCTTTTCAAAGGACATGCATTGGTCATGCTTTGAACAGTTGCACATTGCCACCAAGTGGACCTTTTTAACAGTAATGCAAAATGTCAATTAAATACAATACAAATGGATCTGCTTACTAAATTACACGCATGAATAACATCTAAAATGTACGTTAGTTAATAAATCCCAGATATGTGAATGGATTAGAGGATGACTGAAAGTCACTACAGCACGTGAAACGTGAAGCATAGACAGCAACCACATGATTATTTGTGGATCAGTCAGTAAATCACAGTTTACCAGTATACAGTGTGGTTTTAATCCTCTCGAATACTGCCCATTTTGTTGCACATAGACGCCAAATGAACAATGTGGAAACCATGAATATATCTACACATTTCAAAATACAACTTCATCCACAGTCCTGTCCCATACTTGAATAGGGAACCAGTTGATCAATACATTTTACAATGTCCTATATTGTAATTGTTCTACTGCGAACAGCACGCTCCGCAATCATACAACTTTTCAGAATATTTTGTCATCCACACATCCACGTATGCTAATCTGACACACACTACCATGACATATAAAAGCACTTATCACTTTAAATACCGTTTATATACTGTTTACTCACTACGTATATACATTCTGTATTCCCGGCATTATATATTGTTGATGTACGCATACATTCTCATTTGTATCACTGACATCCAACATTCCTTATTATTCCCCATTTATGTATGTTTCGTGTAACTCAACCAGGTCGCTACATCTGCAACAACCTCCTGATCTGTGTGACCGAAAAACGTTGATTTACATTATATTTAAATCCTTTAGCAAGACGTTCTTACCCAGAGCGACTTACAGTAGTGAGTATATTTTCAAACTGGCCCGTGGGAGTCAAACCCACAACCCAGGCGTTGCAAACCCTACCAATTGGACCACATAGGCCTTTGCACTCAGTGGTGCACCAGTCCCGATGTTTTCCTCTTTTCCACTTCCCCGTTCAACTATTTCCTGCGCTTCCGTATAGGGTACCTAAGCCCCGAAAGTATTGTGATCCTAGCAACGCCTCTGCTTCAAACCCCTTCACTCAAGTAGGGTATTCTGCCTTTTTAAGGAAAATAATTTCCATCAATTTTGCAACACACCTCTTTGGATTCTTCAACAACACATTTCCTAAAGATCTGTAATGTAATTATGTTCCGAAAAATAAACCAATGCAACACATCCATAATTGAGGTTCTGTGTCAATCAAAGCATGCAACCCAGTCTTATAAATTTTGCTACCTGTGACGGAAGTTATGGATTTTAATTATGGATTGAGCAATATCAATTCACAAGGATCACAGTTGTCTGGAAACTTTGGAGTTAACATAAGCTGTATACTATATTTAGCACAATTAATACGATGATACAGAGGTATTTCAAAATACTGGCGAATTTATGAGCAGTGCCTTGTTTCCGACCCTGCGAACAAGTATTGTACTGTATAATGTTGTCCACACGTACTTCACGTTGTCTGCGCATGACGTCACCGACAACGAGAGGTGTTTGTTCTGGATCCTGGGAAAGAAAGATCCCGCGCACCTTGACAACCGATTAAACAAGGTAAAACGATTTTGTTTTTTACACCGTGTAAATGCACGGCTATAAAAAGAAGTGTATTCCACACACGAAGCTCCTGCTTGAGCACAAATATAAGGACTCCATCGTTATTGAGGTCGTCGTAGCGTGCGCGCGGCGCCAACAGGGAGCGAGCCGTCTGGAGGCCTGCAACTGACTGTGAGACACGGTTATTAAACAAGCTAGCCTAGCCAAGCTAACTAGCTAGTTTAGAAAAAAAATTTACCCTTCGGCGTTAACGTTATCCCCCAGTCATGTCATGATATATTGCACCTCAACATAAGGTTACAAAATGTGGCTTTCCACTGGCCTTTCTTTAACGTACATCAAAGTCTTAGACAGTACCGTTATATCACTATTAACGTGACTAGCTAGCTAGCCAGCTAGTAGGATGCCCAACCATCACTTGGCCATATATATTTGACTTGGTAAGTTAGCTAGGTTTCTAGTTAGAGGTTAGCTAGCAAACATTAACTGTATTTTGACAGCTAGCTGATTACCTAGTTAGCTTGCAAGTAAACCAACGAACGTTGCGTATTCTGTGAGCTTGTTGTGTTGAATGGATGGTATGCGCGAGACTACGGTATTGAGCCTTTTGGGAATACCAATATTATTTTACGTAGGTAGCTTGTATTCTTGAAAATGATACGCAAGGAATTGCTTTCTTAGTTCTAGCCCGCTTTAGATACTGTAGCTAGTTTAATGTGTAAAAAGGCTAACCTCTAGACAGTAACGAGAAACTTGTGAGGTTACTCTTCTCAAGTACTTGTGTATTTTAATTGACCAATACGGATATTTTGTCAGTGATGGCTATTGAATGGTTATACAACGCCATTTGCGTCCCTTGACTTGAATTGAAGGAGCTAATATTGCGTAACTAGTTACGTTACGCGGAGAATCCACCGCTGATGTTAGCTAAGCTACCGTTAGCTGCTTCGAAGTGGACTCTTTGTACAATACCTAACAATACTATGTTGTTACCCTGCTATTTTGTTCTATTTGCCGAAACGGTGAAATCTATACTCATGTAGTTGCCCGAAAGTATTAGACATTGTAACTGAACATTTGAAAAAGGTGTTTGACAAGTCCGTGCGTTTGGGATTTAGAATGAGGACTTGAAGCTGCTTGCTTGCAGTCGCCATTTTGTGTGCTCACAGGAGGTCTGGAGAGAAGTGGAAAACGTTGGTATTTGTAGAACAGCTGTAAGGAAACAAGCTGAATTGTCACGCTATTTGGTTTGTCTGAAATCTCAGCCATATATTGAACTTTGTCGGTGTATTCAAAAGTAACAATAGCATGGCCATCTTTTCCGCGACAAAGAGCTTCCCTTCAGCCGACCCCTTACTTTCGATTTGGCTGATGTCTTTTGACTTTGGTAGGATCCCATTAGGGTCTGAACAAGCATTTCACGTATTTGTGCTGGCATTATGTTTGTATCTTTTTTGTAAACACACACACTTGTAAACTGTACATTTTTACAGTTAGCAAAAGCATCTCAGAGATTACGATCTGTACTTATCTGCTTTAAAAACCTATTTCTATTGAATAGATTATTAAGCAGTAAGGAACATGGTTTGGTGGCCAATATGCCATGCCAAGGCTAAGGGCAGGTCTTATGAACGGTGCAATGCGGAGGGCCTGAATACACGTCGTTGTTGATATTTTGGGAATAAACCGCAGTTCTCAGTGGTGCCTGATTGCTATTATAAACTGTTTACCAACGCAATTATGAATTTTGGTTCTAATGTAAGAACAGAGAAATTGAAAAAACCCTTTTGTTCATTCCTGAGCAACATTTGCTCAAGGATGATCTAGACCAGCGGTTCACAACTTCCTTTTGGACCAAAATTCTGTAATGAAAATTCAGTTGCAATGTTATATATTGTATTGCAATTTACATTTTATAATGTTTTATTGATTGTTGTTGCTCACTCTTGCCAAATACTGTTTCAATGGGATTTTTTTTTGGTTTAATAAGATTGAATAAATATCAAATAGACTATAGTTGTTGAAATACAATTTGACTACCATTTGCAATTTGAAAACATTATCAATTTAAGGGAATCATCCATTATAAATTATCAATGTGAGAAAAGTGAAATGTAATTATTGATGTAGCTGCATATGGCTTAGCCAAAATCAGTGAATAAATACAGGTGTTAATGAACAGTATTTCAGTGAAAATAAAAAGCACAAAATTGAAAGGTTGACCCCGTTTAGTGTACTGGTTGATTGTTTAAGATTTTTTTTGTAGATCAATAGCATGGCCACATCAAACCTATCAGATCCCCGCCTGTACCAGTCCATTGCTGAGGACTGGGGATGGTGTGATCTATCGCTCAAAAAATGAATGCGCTACTGAAGTTATATGGTTATCTTATGTTAGAAAATGGTGTAGCACTAATAAAAAGTAATGTTATTTTCTAACAGACGTGTTTTACGAATTGGTGCTATATGTTAGGCCTAGTCTAACACCAAACATCCCTTTTCATTTATCTGCTTTCTTCTTTTTTTTGCCCCCATCACGTGGGCAGTTGTATCCAAAAATGTCTGTCTCTCTGGCACAGTTGCCCTGTTGTCTGGCAGTTGTGGTACAGATGTGTTCTCCAACATGTTGAACTTCAGTATGTGCATTTTCCGGCGGTGAATATCTAACTGCTCCAGAAGAAAACTAAGCTATAGTGACATAATTTAACTTGTGAACCGTTTAACTCCTAGCAAGCATTTCACACCACTTTATTAATCGGTAAACAATCCCTTCCTAAGTAGCTGCTGTGGCTAATAACGTTAGCTACTGAGCTAGACTTTCCGGCTATATTTTACATTGTCTGACATGAACATCTTGTATAACTTGTTTTATTTGCTGTAATGTTTTTGACATTCTGCCTCTAAATTTGGAGGGTCTATTGTTGGAAATCAGTCCCAGTCTGTAAGTAAACAAAAAGTTGCAAACGTGATAATCGGTATGGGCCTATTGCTTTTAATTTGGCCAATTTATTTTAGACCGATTGTGTGTTTGTTAGAATTGGTGTTAAATATGAAAGTCATTTTTATATATTTCTTTGAAAACAAGTCATGTGTCCTATGGTCCTATGATTGTAATTTTTTCTCTGTGGCCGTTTTGTGAATGAAGTCTAATAATTCATTTACTGCATTTATATCCAGGCTTTGCCTAATGTACAATAACAGAAAGGGAATGTCATTTTGTAATGGCAAAATGTTAGTGATCTGTGGGTGAAGTTCAAATGTAATAAAACCATTATTGAAGTTGAGATGTTGTCACCATCAACAGTGGGTGTAAATCACTGTCCCAGGTACAGGAACATCATCCAACCTCTCTAGTACAAACTGCAACATATCAGTTGAGGCCTTTGGGATATTTAGAAAAACAAAAGTACGGTTAGTTGTAACATTGGTGTCTCATTATCATGCGATATTTATTGGTGGAAGTGGAGTCGTACATGGTACGATGTAGTTGTAACTGGACAGCAAGGGAAATGCACACGCTGTCTAACTGTAGTTTCTTCATATGGATTATCTTTGTGTTCTAGCTGAAGGCTTCTGGTTTACCTTGTGCGTTTATGTGTAACCGAACATACTGTAAATAAGCGAAAGATGACCAGATTGCTCGGCACTGACAGTAAACTTCAGATGAAGTAGCTCGTCTGTTTTCTTAAAAAGCACGGATGTGTATATTGGTGCCCCCTATATTTACCAAACACCTAAACTGGTTTTAGTGTTATTATTTATAGCCAGTGTACAGCAACATATTTAGGCTTTTGAAAAGAACTGTAAGATCACCTGAGGATTGAACATGGGAGCATTTTGCTAATCATTGTAGGGTGGCAGTGTAGAAAATGCAGGTGAAAATGTACAATTTCGTTAAGATAAGACACTTCTGGATGACAGTTGAGCTCTGCATAAGCATCATGTTTTTGAAACTTCGTTATCTTCAGACACTAAAACCGGGTTCATGAGTGTCACCCTGTTGCTATCCATAGCTTGACTGGCAGTTTTCATACCAATTAATTGTTTCAGGTGAATTTTATGTCTTAAGCTTTTAGATCGGTGTGTTTTATGTCCATGTCTACACTGGTGCCAAATGCGTCCAGATTTGTGTCAAAAAGCAGTGGAATTGGCGAGAGTGGGAATCTAAATAAAAGGTGCCATGACCACAAGAGTACTTGGAAGGACGGGAGCAGTGTTTTGCCAGCCCGGTTTTGATTTAAGAGGGAGAGCACAAGAATTTGGCCAAACCCTTTGATCAACCAGCTGTAGGAAAGGACCACCCGTGGCGCGTGAGTAAAGCGAAACACTGCTCAACCCTGCAGTGAAAGTAGGCTAGAGCAAATTAATGTTTCTAAGAATAATGCTGGAAGTCTGAAGGGGGCAAAAGACAGGTTTATAGTACTGAATACAACTATACAAAAATGTATGCTTCCATCCCTACAAAGGGTATCAGTTGTGAGGCATAAGGTGGAGGTGCTGGGTCTGTTCCTGGATACTTTTATTTTCTGTTTCCATTTCCACTGACTATATAGCTATATCTTCCTTGAGTAACTATGGTAACTCCATCTCTGGCCTACTTGTGGATATAACCTCTAAATAGAGATCAGCAGAGGGAGGCGGTATGGATACTGAACAATAAATCTGTACATTTCAATGGATGAACGAATGGACTTAATTTCAAACCCGCAGACATTTGTCATGTGAATCATTCATTAACACTGATTATAATTGATGGTTGTAATTTTATTGTGACTATACATTCTAATGTAATATATTATAATATTCAGCTCATCCACATGTTCATTCACTGTATATCAGATGCCCTAATTTACATTTCTCTAAATAGTAAGAATGTTATTCATTTAATAAATATGAATTGATTTGTTTAAACAAAAAAAGTATTTCGCTTTACCATTTTCTTTTTTATAGTGGGTTATACAGTCCATAGTCAGTTTTTTAGGTAAACCAATCTTTGACCGGGTCGGACCCCCTTTGCCTCAGGACAGCCTGAATTTTTCAGGTGTGGGTTCAGCAAGGTGTGCACATTCCTCAGGGTTTGGACCGCAGTATCCAGAAGTTTCCTGGGTTTAGGTTCTGGGGGATTGTCCGGTTATTCCGGTGAACTAATCTGGGGTTGACGGGACCCAGAAATGTTTTTTCAATCTTCAATTGTCCACTGTTGGTGATTTGCCCAGTAGAGATGCTTCTTGTCTTTAGCTGTTAGAAGTGGAACCCGCTGTCGCCGTCTACTGCAAAAGCCCGTCCGTGACGAGGACTGAGGAGTTGTTTGTTCCAACATGCCGTTGTACACACCACTGTTGTGCTGGGCTGTTATTTGCCCGTTAGCTTGTACGCTTCTGGCAATTCTGCTTTCGCCTCTCTCATCGACATGCTGTTTTCCCCTCACTGGACTGCCGCTGACTGGATGTTTTGTTTGTGGCACAATTCTCTGTAAACCCTGTACATAGAAATGTGTGAAATGCCCGGGAGGGTGGCTGTTTCTGGGATACTTGTCCTGGTGCGTCTGGCACGGATGGTCATACCACACTGAAAGTCACTTGTTTTGCCAGTAATTGTGCTCAGTCGAAACATTAGCTGACTGCTTGGAGACTGTATGCCTGCTTTATTTAGCAAGCCGTGGTCTTGTCTGTTGGGGTGATCCGTTTCTGTGATTGGGGCGGCGTACCTAATTTAACTTGCCACTCGCTGTGTTGCTTGTGGGCCCTGTAGAAATTCGTGAAGGACCATTTGCTTTTGACAAGCTAATTCTGTACCTTTGCGGTTACTTGGCAAAACACAAACATACGTAAACGCGTTTTCCAGTAGAAATAGCTAAGAATTTGTGCATTCTCAATGCTAAATCTGGTCATTATATGAAGGATGCTACTGTTTGTTGGAATGACATCAAAGTAACTATGTTTAAAAAGAGTATGCATTGTACAGTAAATTGCTTGCGACTGATCTCAATAAGGCATTTTCATAGCAACCGTTTTCAATAAGCGACGCTTAAATCAATTGGTGTTTTAACTGGGCTTATCTGAAAAGACCAGGCCATACCCTCATGTAATCCAGTTCTATGAAGGACGCCACCGTTGTACTAAATGTTCACACAACCTCATTTGTGTTTTGTCAAATACACAATACAGTATATTGCTGTATAACGCAGATCTCAATAGGTAATTCCACTGGCATGGCTTTATAATTAGCAAGGCTCAAATCATTTGCCGTTATAACAACAGTAACCAGCGTATGTAAAAATAGTAGGCTAGACATTTTACAGTAGAATACCAGCCACAGATCTCAATAGTTATCTTATTAATTTAGCCAAAATAAGCAATAACTTCCCAATGTTTAGCAACAAGCAAGGCACTAATCAATAGAACTAACCAACTTTTTTGCTGCTTTGGTCTTGTTAATGTTCTGTAGTCCAAATGCAATTAGTAAATACATTCTTCAATCCAAATTGAACGTGTTTTACCAGGCAGGAAAAAAATCCCGTAATATCCCGCTGCCACTGTCTTTCAAATCTGTTGTACATTCACCTACTCTGGTTCAAACATTTGTTTCATTATCATAATGTAAGATCACTTTCAAAAAGTAATCCTTCCAATCATGACGGTTCGCTATAGTGCTGCCTATTGTAAAGTTAGCTAGCTAGCAGTATCCAGTCTACTTTGGATTTAAAGAACCTGTGCAGTGGAGAGGTAGGGGAGGTACTACGACATAGCAGGAAGTCAGTACAACATCGGAGTCTTAGCGAATTGAAATAAAACCTGACTACAATAATTTTTCAGCTCTCGCTCACGCTTCAATACACACAGTGATGTAATAGTATGTGCTCTTTGGTGCAAAAAAAATAAACCTTGCTTCTCCAGGCCAATTATATTCGAAACACATCTCACTGGTGTAGAAATCTCTCAGACATAATACACACCATCTAAGGGTGAAGTGCCCCTACAGGGTGAATTGCCCCTTTAAGCTGGCTAAAGTTTCTCACCATAACATCACTCTCACTGCAGAAACCTGAAAACACTGCTTGCTTGAAGTTATTTGCTAGCTAGGTGTGTAGTTCAATGCAAGGTGAGGGCTTGTATTCTAAACTGTAAACTGTGTTCTAATCGATTCATAGTACTCAGTTAGCATGCACCAATAAGAAAATTCTTGGCCGGTATTTGCATAACACAATCGACCAATGTTGATACCGATGTTTTGTCATTTCAGTGCCCTGGCATCAATTTAATATAGATCTTCCTTTTGATTATGCTTCTAATTTCAGTTAATGCAAATTCAATCGTACAAAAGTGTTTATACAGACAATATGTTTTAATAATTACATTACATTTATGATATAACATTTATGATGCAATTCTCTTTTTGTAATTGTACAGTATACAATGCCTGGATATAAATGTAGTGATTACGGTATTAGACTATCATCAAAACTGCAACAATGATCACTTTATTAAAGTTAAAGCAATACAACAATATGAGACTGAAAACATCAGATAACGTCACTACGTTATGATGTCACAGTTAGTGACACTTGACTACAGCAACAAAAGAATTGTAATAAAAATATTTCAAACAGATTGGACGCTTATTCGGACGAAAGCACAATCGGTCAGAAATAATCATCAGTCTTGAAACAACCGGACGATCTCGACTATTATTTTTTTTTGGTCTGAAATCTATTAGCCTGAGTGATTTTTTTCTGGCCCAAACTGAATTAAAAAAAAAATACATTACAATTCTATTGTACAGAAGTACTACATCAGAATATTGATTTATATTACCATTTTGCTTGTGATGAGAGAAATGAGCTGATACAAGCAATTGCTGTTTACATAAATATGATGCAACGTACGTGATTATTTTTTAATAAGTAGTTACCAAAATATTACTATAGATATCATTATTATCTGTTCAAGAAAATACTTGCATTTGATGTGACATAAAACCTAGTTGGTTCGCAGGCTTCTTGTGTGTCACTGCTAGTAAGCGCGTAGGCATGACACTGTCGACAAGCCATGTCCGTGTGGTTTCCCTATCCGTATTCACGGACTATGTCATGGACGTAGTCCGTGAATGGTTTCTCCCTCACCACAACGAGATAGGCGGTCGTAATTAGTTTTTCAATTTGACTATGCGTCACCTCATTCATTCGGGGGCGGGCAGACGTTCAGTGGTGGTGCCGCAGGGTTTTCAGCTGCCCGTTTGGCCGCAATACACTGCACAAACTGCAGGGACTTAAGAGAATGTTTTCGGTAGTTGTTTGTTCACTTTTTAAAATGACCCTGCCTTACCGGCTTTTTTCGGGAACACACGACGTACGGCAGAACATGTTTCTTGCGGTTATTGTTTTCGACCCACGGAAACTGTTCTTTCCACGCAGACAAAAAAGATCACATATCGCTTTGCCTCGTACAATTGCGATGTTTGGGTCCCGCTCTAGAATGCGCTATGAACTAAGATTGGTCAAAACAGACGAGATCGAATATTACTGGTGACGACACCGGTACTGTACCTCATGAAGGGGGGAGAAGATGCGGCGCGTACACATTTTTATTCGAGAACAAGCGAAAACTGAAGCGGGAAGAGTGACAAAGATGACAAGCAAACTTTTTCGTACAATACTATGAATTTAAATGAGGAAATTAAGTATTTTTTGCATGGGATGTTGTGAAATTGGTCTTAATTTGAATTCGTAGTGGCATTAAAAAAGTCTTAAGTCTTGAGTTTCTTGCTGAAACCTGCAGATTCCCTCTGGGGCGCCTTTAGGGAGGTTTCTTACTGAGATGTCATTGCAAATTGTCCATTGGTTGTTTAAGGGGGAGGGGTTGCGGTCAAAGCGATTGACACATTTTGAGACATTGCTGTGGAGTAAAGTTTGTGAGCCCACAGGAGCCCCCTAACGGCCTGGGGCCCCAAGCAGTTGCCAGTCTTACCTGTTCACAAGCTATGTGTCTGGTTCTGTGGATCTGAATCTACATCGTGCATGTAGTCTGCAGCACAATAATTGTTTCAGAAATTATAGGAAAATTACTGGCTTATTGTAATGCCATGGTTCACGTGTACGTATTGAACCATAGGGGACATACCGAACGGTTCGATAACATAGCGTGTACCGTTGCATCCCTAATGACTATGCCTGTAATCGGCCAGTGCCGATTGCTGGCCGTAGTCGCCGCGTCCCTAGTACTTAGGTGTGATACATGTAGAATTGAACCGGAACTTTCCCAGAAGGTGTGACGCACTTTGAGATTAGGTCTGGTAAGTTGACTGCTATGTACTGTATACATTAGCACATTACTTATGAATAATGGTAGCTCTATGCCTCTGAGATCCGGTAGCTCGGGTGGAACAACAGGGCAGTCCTGACACAAACACAGGATTAGTTGTGGTGCGCTGGTGAGCAACGTGAATGTGCATGTTTTTAAACCATTAAACCAGGGGTCATCAACTCTGGCCCTCAAAGCCAGTTCCACTCCATTTTTTCATTGCAACCCTCTAATCAGGGATTTATTTAGACCTGAGACACCAGGTGGGTCCAATTAACGTTGAGGTACAACTGAAAACCCGCAGGCTCCGGCGCTCATAGTGGATGAGCCCTGCGTTAGTAATTAGTAGTCCGCGGCTCTGATAATGCTCCAACAAAAATTTAATATAATAAAACGCACAGATTGACAATGTTTCGATCCCAAACGGATCTTCATCAGGTCAGGATCCCTGCATTAAACATTAAAATGCTCACATGGATTTTATTGTGTTGCTTTTCATTTTATTTGTCGCCTGATAATGGATTTTTTTTTTCTCGTAATACTGCACTATTTTTATAGGGATAAAAAGAATATTGAATGCTGTACGTTCACAGTAAACTTCAAGAGACTACATTACGGGTCTGAAGAAGTGTTTTATTATTGATTTTTGCCCAGCCCGTCGTATTCCTACTCTCCACTCCTGTTTCTTCGGGGGCATTTACCAGCGGTGATATTGCACTGTGCGCGCGCCATGACCAGAATATGAAGCAGAGTTGCGTTCAGACAAGATGTCTTTCAAGGCCATTCAGAGTCTCATGTGGTAACTTAATATTATGGTGGGGTCACGTCCACTCTAATGATGCGGCTGTAGTACTACGTTGCACCATCCTCAAGGCAGCTCGGGTTTTTGTGGGTTTAGCAGGCTGATGTCGGTCGTACAGTATTTTATTGTTAAACAGTACAAATTTTTTTTTGTTTCAAAGCTGCACGAGACATCTGTCTGATTAGCAAGGCAAATCCAGCGGGCTTTGGGAAAATTGTTTCACTCAGTTGAAAACATTGGTGCCTGCTCACCGTGATGTAGATTTACAGGTTCCAAATGTCTCTACCTAAATGCGCTCGCTGAAATTTGTTGAAACGTCTCGTCCATCCTCTCTGCCTATCTGCAGCAGTGCTGGGTGGGTGGGTGGGTGTGTGTGTGAATGTATGCGTCTTTACCCAATAAACTCTAGCAAATTGACATTAGAATCTGATGTTTATCCACTGGCTTTTGAAGAAAATGTGTTTGTGTGTATGTATATAAGTGACCTGTTGTTTTGAGACAACGTAATCTACTTGGTTAAACCGAAACTAAGTCGGTGCACTGCCGGCAGACACGGTACATGAAAAGAAACACCTCTAAATAGAAGTGTTATCTACGTTCTCGTCTGGGCCTGTATTTCTGCATTCTGGAGCCCTTTTGGAGGACTTGTGATTTGAATGATTTGAATGCAGACTTGAAATGGATCCATATTAAAACATTTAGGGTGTGTCTGCTAATGAGAAAAAAATAAAAAATTGTGCATGTGTGTGTGTCTGTTAGATGTCTTTCCTCTGTGTGGTGAGACTGTCATTCTCTGCCCCCAGGTGTCTTCCTTCTCATCTTGCCAGTGTGCTCTGTTAGCTGTGGCTGGCTCTGTGTGTCCCGGCTGGGTCTGCAAAGTGAGCTTTGAGGGGGCTCTTCTCTGGGTCAGGTGACCTGCTGGGGCTCTTCTCTGGGTCAGGTGACCTGCTGGGGCTCTTCTCTGGGTCAGGTGACTGGCCAGGCCAAGCGGCAGCACCGTCTGCTGAATGACGCCGGAGAGGAGATGCACGCAGGCATAAGGACCTCCACACAGAGATACACATGTAAGTTCTTCCTCCCGGGTTCTTCCTCCCGGGTTCTTACTCGCTGTGAGCCCTGAACGAGGGTTTGTTTTACGATGTTTCTGGCTCAAGGATACAGAAGGACTTCCTGGTTTTGTCCTTCAGTGGGCCTCTTCATTTCCCCACTCCATCACCTGTCTCCCCCCTCCCACACACACACACACACTCTCACACACACACAGCTGACTCGTATTACAGTCACACACCCAGAGCCAGCTGATTGGTTAGCTGTCCTGTTCTCCCCCTCTTACTCTTCCATTCCCCCCTCCCCCTGACCTCTCTCTCTCTCCCAGGTCCCTGTTGGCTATGGCTGGCGTGTTTCCCACATGATTAATGGCCTCTGAAAGCGCTTCCTCCTTCTGGTCTCCTCTCATCTCCTACGTCTGTGTTTGCATGTGTGTGACCCGTCGTCCGTCTGTCCGTGTGTGACCATGCACAAGTGTTTCTCCGCTGCCCCCTCCCCACTACATGCACTACCTTTGACCTGCGTCCTAAATGCCCTCAGGAATAGGGCGTAGTTTGGAGCTCAGTGTCAGCGGAGGCTGAGCCCTGTCTCTCTGACAGCTGTTTCATTGTCTCTGGGTACATATGGTGCTGGGACCTTCAGGGTGGGGGGTGGGCGTCCCCCTAGGGCGCTGTGTCACCCTAGCTCGGTGGTTAGGGCTGGGGTGCGTAGACACTCACTTTTTTTTTTTCTTCACCAGGCCAGTTGGCTAAAAGATGTCCTGGCCCCGACTGAATTTCTGCTGGCCCGGACACTGTCCTATTTAAGTGCGTTGGGGTCATCTGGGGGGCGGCGTGTGGGTTGGTGATGCTGTAGTATGCATCTTTTTTTATAGGCTAGGCTCCGTTTTGTCATCATGATTATTAAAAAGCTGTGTAATTTGATTTTGGAGTGTAATTACTGTAATTACTTTGTGCCTCTGTCCCCAAACTCCTGAGCCCAGACCACTTTCTGAGTTAAAATATAGACAGAGATGGAGAGAGCAGCCCCGTGACTCACTGACCCTTCCTTGAGGCTGACGGAAATAAGGAGAACCCGATGAGAAACTCACACATTACTTCCGCCTGCACATCACCAGAGAAGCTAAAATGCAAGACAATCGGTGCTACTTGTGAAATGTCGGTGCTGGAAGAAGTGTTGACGTTCCTGAATAAGTAACTAAACATGAAGTCGCACATGAAAGCCACTGCTCTTTGCTGTTTTTGTTGACAGTTCCTCTGGTCACACAGCACAATGACTGGTGCCAGTCACATAGGTGCCACCTGTCCCTCGGGCATTTGAAACGAGGACTTTATTTTATGATTTTATTGTTTTCAATGGTAGACTACTACATAGCTGTCGAGATGATTGTGCGACAAGAGTTCTTGGCGCGGTCGACCTGCCTGAGACTTTGTAGGCTGAGTACAATCATCAATCTGAGAGTCACACTAGCTAGCTAATGCTACCGTACATTTCCAGCTCCATTGCAATTAGCAGCTAAATAGCTATCTGTTTGGTGCTTAGCGTGTCCTTCTCGCTTTATTTTTGGTTCCATCGTTTATTGATTAACCAAAGGTTTTCTCATAACTTGCCATGTGGAGGCTCCCGTGTGAGTTCCGGCTTGTAGCAGTTTGACGTTGTGATTGGGAAAATAACAGCTGCACGGGCATATTCACATTTCATTTTTTTAATGTTTTTACTTTAGTCTTTCAAACTTTTCGGAAGATGTCTGGCCTCCCAACTACACATTGTCTTTTTGTAATTAGTTTATTTGTAAAAATCGTTTTTTGTGGGCCAGAAACGGCCAGTTAAGATGTGTAGATCCATTATCTTTTCTATATACTTTCAATCTAGTTTTTGACATTCAAAAGTGATTGGAGTGTTTTTGTTTCTACACATGAAATAATCTGTCCTGAGATTGCTTACCTTTGGTTAGAGTTTTAGGCTAGTAGCGGTCGCTGGTTTGAATCCTGAGAGGGAGTGTCTTTGAGCAAGGCACTTGCTCAAAGGTGTGTGTGTGTGTGTGTGTGTGTGTGTGTGTGTGTGTGTGTGTGTGTGTGTGTGTGTGTGTGTGTGTGTGTGTGTGTGTGTGTGTGTGTGTGTGTGTGTGTGTGTGTGTGTGTGTGTGTGTGTGTG
>JACXGI010003035.1:43666-66765 GCA_016801175.1 Esox masquinongy | reverse complement strand
GGCAGCTCCTGGCCAGGGAGATCACGATGGTGGGCACGGTTCGCAAGAACAAGCCCGAGCTCCCGGTCGCGCTGCTCGCGACCAAGGGCAGAGAGGTCTTCTCGTCCAGGTTCGCCTTCACGCCGAGCGCGACTCTGGTGTCCTACATGCCCAAGAAAAACAAGAACGTGGTACTGCTGAGCACGCTGCACACGGACGTCAGCGAGCGCCAGGACAGGAAACCCGCGATCATCCTGGACTACAACCGCAACAAAGGAGGTGTGGACAACCTAGACAAGGTGGTCGGGACGTACAGCTGTAGAAGGATGACGGCCCGCCGGCCCCTGGTGGTCTTCCACAACATCATCGACGTCTCCGCGTACAACGCCTTCGTGATATGGAGGGAGCTCAACCCCGGCTGGATGACCCGTAAGCGGAACAAGAGGAGGGTGTTCCTCGAGCAGCTGGGAAAGGCGCTGGTCACGCCGCTCATTGAACGAAGGGAGCGTATCCCGTGAACACACGCGTCCGCGGCGCTTGTGAAAGCAGCGCAGAGCGCCAGAGCACGCGATCGCCCCGAAACCCCGGCTCAGGTCCCTGCCCCTGCCTCGGCCTCTGCCAGTAAGAGGAAGAGGTGCCAGAGCTGCCCGCCCAAGAAGGACTGTAAAACCCACACGGTGTGCAGCAGGTGTAAGAAATACGTCTGCAGAGGCTGCGCACACGCGTACTGTCCCACGTGTGCCGTTTGGGGTTTTACAGAAGAAGGGACGATCTGACCCGCGGGACGCGGGGTGTGTGTCCCGCTCCACGGTTAGGTGAGAGTGTCTTTGGGTCGGAGCGACCCACCATTAGCCCGCACCGTGCCCTTGCCTTAGTGGTCTCCGTGACCCACCGTTAGCCCGCGCCTTCCCTTAGCCCTCGGGTCTCTCTGACCCACCGTTAGCCCGCGCCTTCCCTTAGCCCTCGGGTCTCTCTGACCCACCGGTAGCCCGCGCCTTCCCCTAGCCCTCGGGTCTCTCTGACCCACCGTTAGCCCGCGCCTTCCCTTAGCCCTCGGGTCTCTCTGACCCACCGTTAGCCCGCACCGTGCCCTTGCCCTCGGGTCTTTCTGACATGATGGATCTGTGGGTGTACACAAGAAGGGACGATCTGACCCGCAGGACACTGGGGGGGTGTGCAGAATTCTAAGGCGACACAAGGGTTAAGAAAAAAATTCTAAAATGTTTTTTTTCATTATTTTTTTTTACCAAGTCATTCAAATGACATACTAAGTCGTTCAAGTGACATACTAAATGATATACTAATTCTTTTGAATGACTTAGCAAAAAAACAATTAGTAGTAAAAAAATGAAACTAAAAGAAAATTCAAACATTTTTTTTTCATCATTTTTTTTACTAAGTTGTTCAAACGAGATACTAAGTCGTTCAAACAAGATAAACTTAGTCTCTGGGCACAAATTTTTTTTACTACTTGGGCTTCAGGGCTTCCGTAAGGAGGAGATGCGTCTAGAATTTTTGACTTTTGCCATTCAAGTCTATGGAAACTTTTTTCCCATTGAAATACATTGGTGGCTCATTTAAATATTGATATAGTTTAAAAAGTATAATAGTTATCCAAAAGATCTGCACAAGCAACCCGAGTTCGAGCACATGGGGCGTTTTTGAGTTGGTTTCGTGTTTGTAGCTTTTACCGTTTAGGCTGTAGAGCTGGAGGAATAATAATAATAAGAAGTATGGGAGAAACCAATAGTTGTGTTTTGCCTTTGGCAAGCACACCTAATAAGAAGTATGGGAGAAACCTATAGTCAGAGTTGGGGAGTAACGGATTACAAGTAATGCATTTGCATGTAACGGATTACAAAAGAACAGTAACTGTAATCCGTTACGTTACCAACAAAAATATTGTAATCGGATTACAGATACTTTAGAAAAAATGTATGATTACTTTTGGATTACTTCAATAGAAAAAGAATAGGTGCGCGAAATAATTATGACACGTTGTATGTTTGACTTTATTATTTGATGTTATAAAAACATCGTTATTTGAACCAAAATTGAATTGTGCGCCTCAGTTGTGTGTGTGATCATCATGCGCGCAAAGATGGACACGCATAACCAGTTTAGTGACAGAGGAAGCGCTAGTTTAAATTTCTCCGGTTTTGGTTGGTTGGATGGCTGGTAAAAACAGAGTATATCTTCGATAATATTAGCCGAGTCATATAAAATGTTTAGTTATCTACTCGACGCATAATTCTCAGAACAATGATAGGCAATAGGCCTACCTGGTGTTATATCTTTTTCAAGTTTCAAGGTTTATTTGCCAAATGCACCGAACAACACAGCCAGGACGAGTGGCACCGAATAACTTTTACAGGAATTGTTTAATAGATTAGGCAACTATTTGTTAGATAGCTGTAACATGGCGCTACCTTCAAGATAAAACATTATATGGAATTTACCATTGACATTTGAGGAGAAAAGGTGTGTTGGGAATCACTCTGCCAAAGGATGATTATTTGCATTTGACGCGGCCACGACTCCGTCCATACAGGTAGGCCATGTGATTCTGCTTGCTTTGCATCTCTGAAAATTGTGTTCATTGGTTATCATTGGCTGCTGACATCATTTACTTTAAGCTAAGTGTGCAGGTTTATAATTACAGTTTATTTCTTTCATTTGCGTTTTGAAAATCCATCACTGGTGGCCATAATAATTGCAGGTTACGTTTGTGCGGGTAAATCTTATTTCTCTGCGGGTGTTCACGATTGCAAACGTGCATTCGCGTGCCGTGGGTTTCTGCGACATTTTGACAATGTTGGTTGTGGAGCAAATCATAAGACTACTGCAGATTTAGTTTATGCGCGAGAAGCTACAGATATCTTAATTTTTATCTGCAACTATGTCAGTAGCCGTTTCGAGTAACTGCCATTTATTTTTCAACAATGTTTTGAAGCAATTAAAAACATGAATAAAACACAAATAACAGAACAGGCTGAAGCATCATTAGATTTTGGGTTATATTCAGATAAAAAGTCAGATTCTGGAAGATCGAGGTTTATTGGATGAATTGAAATGACTGAATATCTGACAGACCTTTAGCGTGTAATGTAGAGATGTAGCCCAAACATATTGAAGTAAAAAGCAATGGTTTAGAAACCCATTTCCAAAGGCACTGTAGCCTACACAACCCATAAGTTAAAATGCAAATTCCGTTATGTATGCCAGCTATGTAAACTCTAATATTGATTGATCCCGCAAAAGGTGTTCAGTTGGTTATAGGCTGTTCCTATTTGTTTTCCACTGCCTCTTAATATGAAAGTAATCTAAAAGTAATTCAAAGTAATCAGATTATGTTACTGAGTCTGAGTAATCAAAAAGTTACGTTACTGATTACAAATGTGGACAGGTAACTTGTAACTGTAACGGATTACATTTAAAAACTAACCTATCCGACCCTGCCTATAGTACCTAATACAAAGTATGGTAGAAACCTATAGTTGTGCTTTGCCTTCAGAGAGAAAGCACACTTAATAATAATAATAAGTATGGGAGAAACCTATAGTTTTGCTTTGCCTTTGGCAAGTGCACCTAATAAGAAGTATGCGAGAAACCTATAGTTGTGCTTTGCCTTCGGCGTGCACACCTAATAATGAGTATGGGAGAAACCTATAGTTGTGCTTTGCCTTCAGGAAGCACACTCAATAATAATAATAAGTATGGGAGAAACCTATAGTTGTGCTTTGCCTTCAGCAAGCACACCTAATAATAACCAAAGGTAACAAAAACAATAGTGTTTCACCAGTGAACTGCTGAAACACTAATAATAATAATGAACCAGAACAAACACAATAGGGTTTCAGCAGTGAACTCATTGATTCGCCAAATGAAGCATGAATGATTTTTTTCTTGAAACGTGCCCCCATGTGGCAAAATTGAGGACAAAAATCCAATTCATGTCCATAGCTGAAAACAATATTACATGTATGATTGTTCCTTTTCACTAGTATCCCCATGTGGCCAAATGGAAACATCTTTCATATAAACTAAACTCACAACCCTGATCATGTGTACCAAATGTTATCACACTAAACATCAGTCATTTGATGTAGTGTTTGAAGCATTTTTCACAAAACATTACGCCCGATTTAATGGGTCCCAAATGCAAATATGTTCCTTATGAGGAGATGGACTTATCTACCTCTTTTCAAGGCTGTATCTCAAACGGGGTGAGCATGGTGACCTTGCTAATGTGAAAAACCTCAATAGCGCCACCGTGCGGTTGATAAAAAAATCCCTGCAGTCATTTTTTCCATATGGTCCTTGTCAACATACGTACCAAGTATAAATATTACATCATTATCCTCATAGGAGATGTCTATATATGTGCAAAACCATGCTCCTGCACATGTTCATCTGTCAATGGCGGCCATATTTTTCAACATAATGGCCTGATTGATATAACTTTTGAAGAGTATCGTCCATAGATGCCAAATATCAAAGTGCGTGAAGATTTTTTTGTGTTTTTCACAAATTCAAAATGGCCGTCAAACCATTAAAGCGAAGTTAATCAGTCCCAATTGCAAATATGTTTCTTATGAGGAGATGGACTTATCTACCTCCTTTCATGACTGTATCTCAAACGGGGTGAGCATGGTGACCTTGCTTATGTAAAAAACCTCAATAGCGCCACCGTGTGTTTGATAAAAAAATCCTTGCAGTCATTTTTTCCGTATGATCCTTGTCAACATACGTACCAACTAGCATTATTATACCATTATCCCTTCAGGAGAGGTGTCTATATATGTGCAAAACCACGCCCCCTCACATGTTCATTGGTCAATAGCATCCATATTTTTTAACATAATGGTCTGGCTGATATAACTTTTAAAGACCATGGTCCCTAGATGCCAAATATCAAAGTATGTGAAGAACGGACATTTGGTGCCAGAGGAGTTAATTTTTTAGTGTTTTTCAAAAAATCCAAAATGGCGGAAAATCAGTCATGGCGGACTTAATGGTTCCCAATGGCAAAAATGTTCATCATGAGGAGCTACACCTATGTACCAATTTTCAAGACTCTAGGTCACAAGGGGTGGGTGTGGTGAGCTTGCAAAAAGTGCAAATTCGGAGGCTTGTGACAGCACCACCATGAGACCGACATGCATGCCACTGCACCAGAAGTTGCGGCCCTTGGCCCTTTACTACCATACAAATTTGGGCACCTTTAAGCCATTTTATCTCACGGGAATTTGCAAAAATACCCTTTTTTGTCGGAATAATAATAATAATTAAAGCTGCAAGCAGCATTTAGCGGGTTTCAGCATTGAAGCTACTACTAGCCAGATTGCAATTTTTTTCAACTTATATCCATAGTTGCAAGCAATACATCTATGTTTTTTCCTTTCCTCTAGTGCCCCCATGTGGCCAACTTGAAACATCATTCACACAAAGTAAAATCACAAAACTGATCATGTGTACCAAATGTAATCTCACTGAGTGACAAAGATCAATAGTGTTATGGCTATTATGCCACCACTGTTTGGCCAAACTGAATGTACTTGCATGTTACATCGCAATAGTTTTCAGGACATTTACCTCAAATGGTATTATAATTCAATGTTCTGCATCAGATAAATATGGATACTTCAGAATTCTGACTATATCAGAACAGTACAACACCTTAAGCACCAAACAATATAACTAGGAAGTTGTTTGAATTTTTCAGAATGTAATAAAAGTACCCTAATCGCATGGTAAATATAACTGAATGGAAGTTTGTCAGTCTTCCCCAGCGCAGAGCATATTAATGATTTCAACATTTGCTTGTTGTAGGATAATGATGGGGTCATAACAGATAATCATTATCATTTTCAAAGGTATGTTTACTTAAGTATGTGTATTATCATCAATGACTGAGCAAACTATTACTTAGAATTGTTTAATTTTGATGAACAAAAGACTATTACAGGTGGCATCAAAAAACCAATAACTTTCCCGATTTTAATTTATTTGGAAAATACCCTCCCTATTCTTATTATAAAAATATGTTGACTCTGGTAGGGCATGGGCATAAAGCCCATCTGTTGTTGTTAAATTACAACTCAGATTTCATTTTAATTTAACTGCCATGTCTACAATTAAAAGGTGCAATTGATAATTTTAGCCCTCAGTTAAAAGTGGAATTGTAGAAACAAATGAAAACACAAATTACTTAATTACTGAGAATGGATTATCTACTGAGGCATGAACACATAACACCCTCTTTACCAAAAGCAAATTTTTACTAGCTAAAGCATTAGTTATAATGTTCATGTCACCAGAATGATTTAAAGTAACTAACGCTAGCTTAGACTGAGCCTTTTCTAGCAATTACGAGCATAGATTAGCTACCGAGGCTTGAAAGCATGACACCTAAATGGTCATCTCTGAATCTCTAAATGGTCAAATTTTTATTAGCTAAACCTTATGTTATAATGTTTATGTCACCAAAATGATTTTAGAAGGACTAATGTTAGCTTAAACTGAGGTTAGTTAAAGATATTTCCGTTAGCTAACGTAACTAGCTAGCTAACGTCAATAGCATTTATCGTTAACATTAGCCTTTTTATTGACTCTGCTAGGTAGTTTGTTTTAAATAAAATAATCATGGCAGCATTGCATTCCACTAAATATTTGCCGAAAGGTGCAAGTCGTTGTACAAATGAAAACAGTGGATTAATTAGCTACTGAGCATAGATTAGCTCCTGAGGCTGGAATTCATAACACCATATCTAAAATGCAAATTAAAAATAGCTTAACTGTCAGTTATAATTTTCATATCATCAGAATAATTTTATATGGAGTATCTATCCAGACTCCTAAAAACAAGAAACCAGGCAAGCCTAGTTCAGCCGGCCTGCAATAGAAAATGTTGCCCGCTCGAGAAACGAACCCAGGTCACCCAAGTGAAATGCTATGTCGTTAACCACTACACCACGGAGCTGCATATTTGCCGTTTTAACAGTTATATGGCCATTCGTGAATGACATTGATATAGTAAAACTGACTAACGTTTCTTACCAAGTTTACCTCCACCACAAATAGCGTCTATGTATGCCGTTTGCCACTGGCCGTTTTAGCAGCGTATTAGCTTGTAATAAGCTTTACCGGTATCTACTAACTTACTGGAATAGTCATAAGAATTGAGCAATTGCTAGCGAGTCTGCCAAAGCTATTTCATTTCATGGCATAAGAACATGTTTTTTTCTTTTATGGCAAAACAACGTATTTTTGTCTTTCATTTGTGAATGACATTGATACAATGACTATCAATAAAGGTCACAATAACTAACTTTTTCATCAAGTGAAAAGACGAGAGAATCGTGGAATCTACCAGAAATAATTAATAAATGTCGTTGCTCTCAATAGATTCAAACTCAGGACTTCCACATGAGGCAATGTCTTTAACCACTACGCCACGGCATTACACGTTTCAGCAGTCGCTATACTCCATTGAGGATTGTGTTAAACTGACTAACGTTTCTTATTAAGTTTACCTCCACCATAGCGTCTATGAATTGTGGCTTTTGCCACTGGCCATTTTAACAGCTTATTAGCCAGTAATAGACTTACTAGTATCTACTAACTTCCTAGGAATGATCATAAGAATTGATCAATTGCTTGCGAGACTGAAGATGAACTTTTCCATGCTAGAAACAGTCGCAATATAACCGTATACAGTTTCAGTTAAGGCTTACCATAACGTAACCACTGTATGTTGTAGCCACCAAATGTGTTTGTCTATCCTGACCCAAAACGCATGCACGGATGCGTACTTCGAAAATCCACCAGAAACAGTCGCAATATAACCATAAACTGTTTTATTTCCGGCTTATGATAATGTAATTACTGGAGGTTTGAGCCAGCGAAGTTTTCATCTATACGGAACAATTCATAATGCGTACTTGGCTTCGCCAGCGAGGAGATACAAACCTGGGACCTATAGTTCACAGGTCCGCTTCTCTAACCACAACGCTATTTAACAAGGAATACTCAGTCAGTCAGTCAGAGACATTCGCTCTTCTTGGCCGGCTCCGCTTATGCGGTCCGGCAAAAAGCCACAAGCTGCTAACTAATGAGGCAATATGAATTCCATGTACAGCATAGTGTGTGGCATTGGGGGTTAAAGAGGGACAACAATATATTATTTTGCTGGATGTTGCACAGTGCCTCATGACTGCAAATTATATTTGTAATTTTACAAACTCTCCTGAGTATTTTGTACAATACATTCACAGCGGTATTGAAGAGTTTTTCGGCAAAAAGTATCCCATTTACATTACAGTGGGGGGATGGAGAATAAGGCCTTTACACACTGCATATGTGGTATCTGGCACCAAGACGTTAGGAGCAGATCCTTTAAGTCCTGTAAGTTGCGAGGTGGTGCCTCCATGGATCAGACTTCGATTGGATTGAGATCAGGGGAATTTGGATGCCAAGTCAACACCTTGAACTTGTTGTGTCCCTCAAAACATTCCTGAACCATTTATGCTTTGTGGCAGGGCGCATTATCCTGCTGAAAGAGGCCAATGCCATCTGGAATACCATTGCCATGAAAGGGTGCACATGGTCTGCAACAATGCTTAGGTAGGTGGTACGTATCAAAGATGCATCCACATGAATGGCAGGACCCAAGATTTCCCAGCAGAATATTGTCCAAAGCATCACACGGCCTCCGCCGGCTTGCCTCCTTCCTATAGTGCATCCTGGTGCCATGTGTGCTCCAGGTAAGCGACGCACACGCACCCGGCCATCCACGTGATGTAAAAGGAAACGTGATTCATCAGACCAGGCCACCTTCTTCCATTGCTCTGTGGTCCAGTTGTGATGCTCACGTGTCCATTGTAGGTGCTTTCGGCAGTGGACTGGGGTCAGCATGGGCACCGTGACTGGTCTGCGGCTACGCAGCCCCATACGCAACAAACTGCGATGCACTGTGTGTTCTGACACCTATCTATCAGTACCAACATTAACTTTTTCAGCAATTTGAGCTACAGTAGCTAGTCTGTTAGATCGGACCTCACGGGCCAGCCTTCGCTCCCCACGTGCATCAATGAGCCATGGCCGTCCATGACCCTGTCGCCGGCTCACCGCTTTTCTTTCCTTGGACCACTTTTGATGGGCACTGACCACTGCAGACCGGGAACACCCCAGCAGGGCTGCAGTTTTGGAGATGCTCTGACCCAGTTGTCTAGCCATCACAATTTGGCCCTTCTCAAAGTCGTTCAGATCCTTACGCTTGCCCATTTTTCCTGCTCCTAACACATCAACTTTAAGGACAGAATGTTCACTTGCTGCCTAATATATCCCATCCACTGACAGGTGCCATGATAACGAGATTATCAGTGTTACTCACTTCACCTGTCAGTGGTCATAAGGTTATGGCTGATCGGTGTATAGAATAGTCAAAAAAATTATGAAATACAGAATTTGTTTGTTTTAAATGGTTAATGAATGTGTTTGTATTGTCAGTCTTATCATATGAAAAAAAGACTAAAAAAGAATACATAGAACGATTATTTCTAAGAACCCTGGCTATTGTATTTTCATTCATTTATTAGGCCCTACAAAACGAAAATTACACAACACTTAAATTATTCAAAGGTAAATCCATTAGAATTTAGTTTTCATTTTGATCTCACTTTAATGATGTACAAGGTAAAAAAGAGACATTATCGACCAGTTTGTGACGATCAAAGGATATACGCATGAATATTACATAGGCCAAAAGCATGTTTGCTTGATAAACATGATAAATTTCAAAGAATGAATAACACATAGGCTGCAGCCTATTCAGAGAAATTAAACTGATAGATGCAAGGCTATGTAGTCTCTTGCATTGTTCTACAAAGGCATAAGCTCAGGGGTATGGCAACAGTCTTCTCTTAAAGTAAAAACATTACAGTGTATTATTCAATGAATTTTATTTGTAAATACAAATAGCAGAGTAAAAGGATGATCAAAAGATGATTTACAGTAGCCTACATGAATAACAAATTGGACTATTTAATAAAATATAGAAAAGTAATTTGTCAATTGTTTTGGACGATATGGGCTACAAATACCGATGCATTATGCATCTCGTTCAATCTTTATACCCCACAGTCGGCAAACAAAACGGTTGCACTGCGCACAGTTCTCATTGGTTTTGTTCCGTGTGCACTTTCTGACTTGACTCTGTGTCTTCTTGCCGGTGTGGGGCAATAGCATTAAGATAACATACAATTATGCTAGAGGCTAATTAGAACTAAGAAACATTGTACCTGCATTAGAGTAGGGGGTGACAGGATCCTTATCTCACTAGAATAGCTGGGAGCAAGAACAGACCGTTTGGTATTTGGTAGTAAATGGGCAGAATGCCAAATAAGGGAGAAGACGCTAGAGCTAGAAGTCGATTGGTTGGAATAACAACAGGGAAACCCGTAGACAGCAGCTGCCATGAGAGATGTGTTAAACAACGTATATCTTACCCATATATGGTATGAACCGCTTCTTTACCCAGAAAAGCAGAAAAACGGGAAAATATAGGGTAGGGGGCTTAGGCTATAAGAACTGTGTGTGCTGTGATTGTGTCAGACTCTGTTGGACTGAGTGCCACACTGTCTCCAGATATATCTGTATGGGGGAATAAAGAGAATTGCCGGCACTGCGATTTTGTCTCCTCTTAATCTCTTCTCATTAACCAACCCGGGGAAGTACTTTAGGTCGGTACTTCAACACCGGGTCTGAGCTGCTGAGGCTGGGGAAGGGGAAGAGTGCAACGTGCTGCCTCCTTGGCGGCTTGCTTGTTGGCTCCCTTGGTGTTCATGTAGTTTTCACGAAGCTCACATGCCAGATCCATTACAAAATGTCTTCTGCTGACATTGCTTGTCTTGTCGAGACATTGCTTGCACAGCTTGTGTGTGTTGATAGTAGCCATGTCTAAAAGGTTGTACAACACCACAAAAGGTTAGCAACGAGTACCTCCTGTTACAGAGTATAGTCTTGCCATCTGGTCGAGGGTATCCATGCACACCTATTATTAAAAAAAAAGTAAGGTTTGAGATTATATTGAAAAATTTCACCAATAATAATGGCAATAATAAAATAACAGGATATTATTTGGTACAAGGTAGATAATGGCTAAAGCTATTTGGCAGACATACCTTTGAGTGATTGTAGTGGCTCACTGTCTCTGTTTTTTTCTTGGGTCCGCTGCTGATGGCGATGGTTGGATGCATCGAGCTGAGAAGGCAAACACTCTTGTTCTTCTTACACCTGTACACTGTAAGTGTAGCACTCGCATTCTCCATCACTTTTGTGGAGTAGAGCTAAGGTGGTGTGTTGTTTTACATGCAGGGTGGCAGCTCCCGTCTCTGTGTTCATGGTTCCCAGAAGGCTTGTTTTCTTCGCCATCAATTTCTATGCAAGGGAAAGTGATGTAAAGAAGTTGTTTGTTGTCACAAATTTGCATTTGCCCATGAAAGCCTCTGAGAGTCTCAAAACCACAGCCTCCGAAAGTCGTTCACCCGCTGGCCTGGTTTCATTCTTCCCCAGGTAGGGATAGCAATTGAGCATGTACTTCATGTAGACATCAGCAGCTAACCAAAATTTTATCCAAAACTTGTCGGTTTTGTTGGCCCATGTACTAGGTAAAACGGCACTGAGCTTTTGTTGGGAACAGTTGCTCATCAACAGTTATGTTCCCTCCTGGCTTGTAACAAGCAATGTAACTCCTCACAAAACTTTTCCAGGTATCTGAGATTGCAGCAAACTTGTTTCCAAGCGTAGTCTTCTTGTCTCCTTGTCGTCAAAACACAGGTGTCGCATAATCTCTCTTAAGCAGTTGTGTGGTAAAAAGTCCACCCCATATCGATCACACCAAAATTACTCCACATCCATGCTCCTCCCACTGTATGTGCCGCAGACATACAAGAGCGCAATGAATGTTTTGAATTCATCAACAGGCATGTCCCACGTACTCTCTCCTTTTCTGTGCGCACGAGTAACAGTACAATCTCTGATGTGCTGCAGCACACAAAGAAAACTGTAGAGCGCAAAACTTGTAAAAACTTTCTTTCACACAAAGAAAACTGTCGAGTGCACAGCCATTGTGTCTTCTGGTTTGGGTATTTGGGCCTGCACTTCCGGTGAGGATATTCTGCCAAGGTCATCTTCTTGGTGTGCTCTCATTGCTCTTTTCTACCCAAATCATTCCTGTCTTGCAGTGGCAGTTGGAGTCTCCGTTGGTTCGGTTCTTTTTTTTATAACTTTATTCATATAGCTCTTTTCTAGAACAATTACACAAAGTGCTTTACACACAAGAAAAAAGGATATACATTAAAATAATAATTAAAACATATACAAAAATATATATTATTTAATGAAAATAAAGGAAGTAAAAAGAATAAGCAAAATATCCTAAAATCACAATGAAAAATTATTAGTGAAAGCCATCTTGTAAAAATGAGAGGAGGCTCAGGCATTGGAGATGACAGCTCAATATCAGAATCAGATTAAGACCCAACATCCGACATGTGGATTTCGGGATATATTTCTGATCCTCCATCTAAATTTTGCAGCATCTGCAATGCTGTCAGGGCGTCAAATCGTCAGGTTCGTTTGCCATTGTGAACTAAACACTGTAAATTGTGTCTGAGTTATGTCTGACTTGCTCACCGAGTTGAGATTATATACATTTTCTACCCTCATCATCATTACAGACACAATCACATGCATAGTTGTGTCTGGGTTGGTCAGAGGGTTATCGCCCATTCATCCATTGACGTCATTGCTATTCATTAGATTAGATTAGATTCAACTGTATTGTCGTTGAACAAGTTCAAGTACAAGTACAGTACAACGAAATGCAGTTAGTGTCTAACCAGAAGTGCAAATAGAAGAGTACAAAGAATTTACAAGGGAAACAATAAAGAATAATGTATAAGTGGGGTGTATAATTCTAAATGTGCAATGAAGACAAATTGAAGATGCAAGGTAGCCTGTGCAACTGAAGAATGATTTACAATAGCCTACATGAAACTATAGAAAAGTCATTTGTCGATTGTATTGATGAAAAAAGGTATTGTGTAATATGTTTGCTGATTTTTTCAGGATATAGGTTGCATCATGTTACAGTAACAATTAATTTGTTGGTTGGTAAAGAATATTGTTGGTATTTCATTTTGTGAATAATTATTTAGTGTAATACATTTGTAGAATTAGCCTACATAAGAAGCTGAATCTTCAGTAAAATAAGCAGAGAAAATTCATAGACAGATGATAGGATGGATTGAAATCTTGGAATGAAATCTTGTGTTTCATTTGTAAGGTCATTCAAATTCAATCAAGGCTCTGATCATTCATCTGGGAGTAATTCATCCACTGACGTCATTCATTCAGAGAGGGGTGATTAGCGCCTGGGCACCATTTGCAGCTGCCTGGATACCAATGCTACGTGGGGTGTGCTTTTGGCAGTTTTCCATTTGTGAGTTTAGAATTCTGACAGCGGAACAATGTAATATATGTCTATTTAGGAAAAGTCATGTAAGGAGGAGGGTGTAGCTTTCAAGATGGCAGTTTTATTTTAATTACAAACTCAAACGCCAATTGGCATAGGCATTCGGCGGTTCTAGTGTTAATCTGAAGACCCTTTGCAGGGATCAATGTTAACTTTTTTACTCACTGTCTTTATAAATATATTAGCATATATACATTCAGGACATATATACCGTTGGTATGCTATAGTATGAATATTTTCATATGCTATATTTTATTATAATTATAAAAAAAGATGAAATTCAGAAGACAAGGACATACTGTTAATGAGACAAAATTCACAGATCGCTTACAAATGCCAAGAGTGTGCAAAGCTGTCATAAAGGCAAAAGCTGGCGACTTTGAATTATCTTAAATATAAATGTATTTTGATTTGTATACGACTTTTTTTGAATACTACATCACTCCATATGAGTTATTCCATAGTTTTGATGTCTTCACTATTATTCTACAACGTGGAAAATAATAAAAATACAGAAATACCCTTGCATGAGTTGGTGTGTCCATACCTATGACTGGTACTGTATTGGAATGTGTATTTCATGCTCTAAGGCAGGGGTGTCAAACCGGTTGCACGGAGGGCCGAGTGTATGCTGGTTTTTTGGTTTTTCCTTTCAATTGGTACCCAACTGAGACCAAATAGAACCAGGTGAAGGAAGATCTTAACTAATTAGTGACCTTGTTAACAAATCAAGCACAAGGTGAGAGCGAAAACCTGCAGACACTCGGCCCTCCGTGGAACCGGTTTGACACCAAATCTGGTTTACATAACCAGATTTGCATTTTTTCTTTGTTTTGGGGTATTTTTAAGCATTTTAAATGAAGAGCCATTCAGGAGCCATCACCATGCTTCCACCATGTATGAGGTTCTTATATAAAAAAAATTGCCCTAGACTTAATGGACCCATGCCTCACTTCTGACTCATTTGTTGTAAAGCATTGTTCCTTTACTCATGAGGATCATTCAGGTACATTGTGCCAAACTTGAAATGACCATTCATGTTCTTCTTAGTGAACAGAGGTTCGGCCTTGCTAGTCTGTTTTAGAACCTGTGTGCTGACAATTTAATTGAGATGTACAGGTCTAAAGTTAAAGACTGGCCTGATTGTTTACCATGGTATTCAAACACCTGACCCTAACACTACCTTTCACAGGGTTAAATAATCAAGTTAGGGCAATACAATTTTCACACCTGAAGACTACATGATTGATCAACCACACCAAACAAATTAAACAAGCAACTATATTTAGTGTAAGTTTTTTCTCTCAGACTCCCTCTATATATTGCTACAACCCAGTCAGTGTTAAAAAATTCAACAATGCAGAAAATCAAACAGGGAAATTAAGGCAATTTTGCCACAATGCCACTGGAAAAACAGTATAAAAAAGTGCACTACCATTCAAAAATTTGGGGTCACTTATTTTAATGGACAAAAAATGTGCTTTTCTTTTGAAAACAAGGACATTTCTAACTGACCGCAAACTTTTGAACGGTAGTGTATGTAATTTGGACATTGTAATATGAGAGTGTTAAATCAGCCAGTACCAGACCGATGGTGGACATTTTATTCTTACAATGGGGAACTTTATTCGTTATTGTGTTATGTGTTAACCCCAGGAAGACTCTCAACAGTTTTTGGCTGTTGCTGATGGAGACCTTAATAACATCCAGACAATGACCAACAGAGGGCAGTGACCTTTTATAAATAATGTTACGATTGGTTATCGTTTGTTGAGGTACTTACATATTCAAGTGTTCCGTTGACGCTTTGTGTTATGCACAAAATGTTTTGATGACAGTTTTTCTTGGGATGTTCTGAAACAACAATTATATTATTATTGGAGTGTTTTGGAGTAGTTTACCGCTTGCAATGCAGCTTTGCTGTAGTAGGACCAACAGTTTCCATTCATGAATTTGGACAATGCTAAGAACGCTAATTTTAGCAGGGGACGGAGCGGAATAATGGATGGTTGGAAAAAATTACTCTCTGTCCATTCCGAACTAACTTTTTGTAAGTGAATTTTTGGATGAATATGATTTTTAGATGAACTATCCCTTTAACTTGACATTTGGGTAGAGTAATCTCAAATTATTTATAACTATGACCTCACCAAGAGAAACCAAAAGAGTTACATATGATTGAAAAAAGAACAATTCTCAGCAAATATTCTCAGAAATGTAATATCGTAACTTCACTAATTTACGATAATCTATGCAGATTTGCATGAGACACTTACCTTTACATCTAACTCCATTATCTGGATGAAAGTGCTGAGTGCCTGAAGTAGAAATGTAATCTCTTTGGCAGTTGCAAAAAAAAGATCCTTTTATGTTGTGGCAATGAGAGAAAGGTCCACATATATGGGCATTCTTGCATTCGTCAACATCTGAAAAAAAAAAAAAAAAGTAGTGCTGTCATATGACTAAAATAATTCATTGTGATCAATCACAAACTTCTGTAGCTAACCGTGATTAATGTGAAGCGTTCTGGACAACTCCAGCATAAGTGCTAACAAATTCACTCCTACACAGTTGAAAAACAATTACTGTAATTTTACCGTTTATAAACCGCGGCTTATACACATATTTTGAAAACATTTTCAACCACAGCGATTTACACTTGGGTGCGGCTAATACACAAGCTTGCATTTTTAAAACCGTTTCCACCGGCGAACAATTTCACAGATGATTGCTTGACCACGTACTGTATAGGTCTCAGAAACTCATGTAGTAAATATGATACAATTGGCGTTACAGGGTTTTCAAAAACATATTTTATTCTTCAACAAATGAATTTTGGTAGCACCCTATGACGAATGTTTAATATTAAGATACAATGTATGTATGAGTCATAATTGACCTATCGCAAAAGCCCCGCCTATCTTAGTTACTGTTGCTATGCCCTTCAAACTGTGCTTCTTAGTAAGCGGCAACTACTGTAAACAGTAGAGGGGAAAAGTAGCATATTATCGGTCAGTATAAGTGATTCTTTTAGGAGTAATACCTCTGCGATATCCTCCAGATCGAGGCACTGCAATATGCAATCGAGGGATTGCAATATGCAGTGGAAAAATATGTTCACAATATTCAGATAAACAAGGAAGGTGACACAATAATTGAAACAAGCATACAGATCTCAATCAAAGAATGAGAAACCCCATGAACTCAAAAGCGACCAGCACAGCCTTGTGGACCTGTCATGCATCTGCACCAGGGCTGGCTTGTGGCATAGGTGGAATAGGCAAATGTTAGGGGCGCCATCCATCCATCCATAAGGGCACCCAAATGAGATTTTTTTTTACTTTTACTATTTTTTACCACACCTGTGCAATAGTCATGCTGTCTGATCAGCATCTTGATATGCCACACCTGTGAGGTGGATGGATTATCTCGGCAAAGGAGAAGTGCTCACTAACACAGATTTAGACAGATTTGTGAACAATATTTGAGAGAAATAGGCATTTTGTGTAAATTGAGAAAGTCTTAGATCTTTGAGTTCAGCTCATGATAAATGGGGGCAAAAACAAAAGTGTTGCGTTTATAATTTTGTTCAGTGTATGTGCCTTATTAGCTAAGGATAGGCCTATTTGGTGTGTCGATTCTTTATAATAACTTTATAATTCATTATAACAGCTCCTCGTTAAGTTGTAGGCATCATGTATTGTGCAGATCATGCAGATCAACAATGTTATTTTGGCCCGCGCAAATGATATTCTATTTGTCTTCTCATGTCACTTTCAGTAGGAAAGCATTAACAATTAGCCTACAATATATAATGTCACGGAGAGTATGCGATATTCCGTTTATTTTGTGGAGAGATGCGTCCGTTGGCTGAGTGGCTTAGTTGTCTTCAATTTAGAGCCCGCTTGAAAACGCTATAGAATGATCATGTTTCATTGGCCAGTTGCCCTATCACATGCAAGTGTGAGCGCATGGGTCCACTACATGAACATACCCTATGGAGAATACCACGTGACGTGTGTGCATACTTCAACGGCGTGTGATTGAAGAGAAAGAGAGACAGCGAAACGAGCCAGAGGGGCGAAAGAAAAGAAAGGACAGAAAGAGAGAGCGCAAAGCGAGTCAGAGAAGCGAAAGAAATGACAGAAAAGTCAGAACATGAGTGTGGCTCAGGGAGGCAACGAAACAACGGAGATCGAAGTGGAAGCTTTAGTGGCCAAAAAGTTACGTGATAGACGGTAACTGTAATTTTGATCCACATCACAAAAAGCATTACAAAAGTATTATCCAAAATAAATATGAGCATATTGGCATTAAATGGAGTCGGGTGTTTAGAAGACGATAAACAATGAATGAGTGTCCGGTATTTGCCATAGAGGAAATGCTTCTAAAATGCAATAGATTTGAGATTTAATCTATTTAAAAAATCTCAAATGATATGCGCTGCCAAGAAATACAATAGGCACCTTTACATAGGCTGAAACATCGGACTCTTCACATAGGCTGAAACACCGGACTCTTCTAGCGAACAGCGTTCAGATTCCCTTTGTGGTAGCCTATAAAGATTTGTGTGGCTAGTTTGCAGTCTGTGTCCATGCAATCATTTGTGTTTATGTTTTCAAAATGAGTTTGCTTTTAGTGTTGATTAAGTACCGTGTCTAAAAAGCCAGTAGCTGTGATTGCCTCTGTTTGAGAGTTGAACACTCTAGTGTTCCTGTACTGTAGAGACTAAACTTGGAGGCATATCCTAAGAAAAACTTTAGGATTAGCTTCAACATTATTGTCATTGAACGTACAAGTACAGTACAACGAAATGCAGTTAGCATCTAACCAGAAGTGCAAATAGAAGAGGGCAGAAAATGTACAAGTATTAAGTACAATGTATGTATAAGTGGGATGTAAAGATGTGCAATGAAGGCAAATGCAAGTGCAAATGGCATTTCTGAACCCCAATATGCTGTGCGGGTTGAACAGGGTTGGCAGGTCTGCTGTACCACCAGCACAAAATGTCCTGTTCTGTAGACATTTTATTTATTTATTTATTTATTCATGTTGTACCAGTCCAATATAACTGTCAGTTAAAATAAACCCTTGTGTTTTAAGAAAACCTGTTGTTTTCATATGTTATGAATCTATTTTGATGGTTTTTCCAATAAATATTGTATTTGTACATATGTTTAAAAATATCAAAATGATATTTTTAATGACATCAAGTGCTCCTGTCCCCTCTACCTCAGCACAGCCCAGCGATGCAGCATCAAGTGCTCCTGTCCCCTCTACCTCAGCACAGCTCTGCGATGCAGCATCAATCCTGTCCCCTCTACCTCAGCACAGCCCAGCGGTGCAGCATCAAGTGCTCCAGTCCCCTCTACCTCAGCACAGCCCAGCGATGCAGCATCAAGTGCTCCTGTCCCCTCTACCTCACCTCAGCACAGTCCAGCAATGCAGCATCAAGTGCTCCTGTCCTCTCTACCTCAGCACAGCCCAGCGATGCAGCATCAAGTGCTCCTGTCCCCTCTACCTCAGCACAGCCCAGCGATGCAGAATCAGGCATCTAAAAAAAGGTTGCCCCAATAGACCCTACTGACTGGACTGGATCTGTTTTAACTGATAAGGTAAGAACTCAGAGGACCTTTTCAAATATAAAACTGTTTCAGGCTGTAGAACAATGCTACATTATGCATAATTGCACTGAGGTTTCTGTAATATAGTTATTTTTTTTACAATACTCTTATTAATAATTCATTTTATGGTCACTTGTTTGCTGTAAGAAAGGCGAGTAAGTCTGTAGAACAATGCTACATTGTGCATATTGGTTTCTGTAATATATTATTGTTAACAATGTATACTGTTTTCATGCAATGCTCTTATTAATATTGTTTAATATTTATAAATTTTTTTTCACTTGCTGTTTTTTAATGCTGTTTTTATTATGTGGGGGTTTTTTGTATCTAAAATAAAGAAATTCTCAAAGACATTAAGCTATGCAGGTTCTGTGTTGGTCCAAATTGGTCAGGGCACCTGCACTGCCAGATAAGTTCTGTTTATATAGCTATTATTGAACTCTTATCAGTCAACATCATCCTATCAACCTAATCATCCTTCAGCAGAAAGTCACCTGTTAAAGTTAAGCCTACGAGTGCACCGACGTAACAAACTAATTTTATGTAGTAGAAGCAAGTAAGTCATATTAATGGTCACGTTAGCACAAATAACTATAACTTCAGCATTAGATAACATTGTTGTCTAATGAATAATTATGTACAGATGTTGACTAAAGTATTTTACAACCCAAGAGAAGACACTGTAAATGACTCCCCCCTCTAAATTTTTCAGGTACCTGCTGTCAGATTTGCAGCAGGTGCCATAGCAGATGCACACCGTTTTGAGCCTTATTGACGAAAGCTTGACGGACCTTCTTCAAGTAGTGATCGGTTGCTAAGGTAGGATTGGACATGGACCGTTTAGGGGAGGGGTTTTGCAAAGGTTCAATTCTCCACAAATGCGGTTTACATATGTGTGCGGTTGATACTTGGGTTTGTATACACACAGAGCTATTAAATTAATGGTGTGGTTTAAACATGGTGCAGTTTATACATGGTGCGGGTTATAAACGGGGAAGTAGAGTAGTGACAGATCCTTCTCAAGTCAAGGTAAGGGTGGTGTGGTAAGGGTGACAAAACAGTTAACGGCATTTAACATTTTCAATGAATCACACACAATATAGAGATCACTTTGTCAGCACTAATATATAAACATGATATACTGTACATACCAGTGCATTCTGTCCCATCATTAGGTTGAAAGTCATTCAGCCCGGTTGAAATGTATCCTGGGGCACAAGTGCAGTAGTAGCTGCCCTCTGTGTTGGTACAGTTGCTGTTGTTTCCACAGATATTAGTGACATTTTGGCATTCATTGTCGTCTGATAATGGAAGGAGAACACAGGGGAAAAGGGGTTAAATACCAGCAATGGTCATTGATGATATGTCATTGCATAATTTAACGGCATAGAACATAAATGCATTTCATAAAACAATTATCGTTTCAGTTAAAAACAAATAGGGGGATTTACATGACCCTAGTGATTTAGTAGCCTAGCTTATTATCTATCTATTGTCAAAAATTTGTCCTAAAGACATCTCTTATGACCTATCTCAAATTAGAACACAACCAGTCATGATGTTTGCCAATCACATCGTAAGCCTCTGCACACTTTCAAAGTCAAAGTCTCTTTATTTATCCAATGCACCGAATAATAGAGTAATTCTGAACAATGAAATTCTTGTGACACGGCACACGGCATCTGCACAGTAAGAATGAAGAAATGTATATATGCAAAAATATACATAATATAAACTAGCAGCAATTTTAAAGGGTGTAGAATGGGGAATATAAACAATCGGGGTAGGAGTATTAAATATATTTTAATTATAATATAGGTGTAATATGCCTATGAATGGTACATAAAAATATTCTAATGTACATTGAATGTACATAGAAAGACACCAGAACATTTAGAATGTTCATGTGATCAATATGATCCTAGATCAGTGTTGCTGGTTAAGAAGCCTTATGGCCTGAGGAAAAAAACAGTTTGTGAATCTGGAAGTGCGTGCCCTGATGCTCCGGTAGCATCTACCAGATGGCAGCAGTGTGAACAGACCATAGCCTGGGTGGCTGTAGTCTTTGATGATGTTTTGTGCTTTCCTAAGGCATCGTGTGTTGTAGGTGCCTCGCACGGAGGGGAGATTTATTTATTTATTTTTTTGTATTTAAACTTTTTTTAACAGGGAAAACAGACTGAGCCCTGGATCTCTTTTTCGGCTGTGCCCTATGTAAATATGTTGACAAGTACAATTTTAAGCACACAAACAAACATTTAGAGAAAGAAAATTTCAAGACATACAAAACAAAGACATACAATTCAACAGAAACAATCATAGACAACATCATATAGATCCTCCATTACAGTTTTAAAATGGGCAAGGGACACCAGAGTGTTTAACTTAAGTTTGATCTGCAGTTTGTTCCATAAATAAGGAGCAAAGGAACTGAAAGCAGTCCTACACAACTCTGTGGAGACCGCTGGAGTCTCTAATGTAAACCATGTCTGTGATCTGGTTTTGAAATTTGTTAGTTTAGTAAAAATTAAAGATATATATGGAGGTAATTTTAAAAGAAGTGCTTTATAAATAACCAAGAGAGCATGTGGCTCATGCCTCACAGATAGATAGGCCCAATCCACATGTTGGTATAGAATACAGTGATGAGTTTTATAACTATCACCGGTGATAAACCTGAGTGCACAATGATAAATAGCATCCAGTGGTTTTAATGTGTTTTCCGAAGCATGCATATACATAATATCACCATAATCTAAAACAGACAGAAAAGTAGCCTGAACAATTTGTTTTATATAAAGCACAGTGCTTTCTATCATCTAAGGCATTTGCAATATCTTTTACAACAAGCATAGTGGCCAAAGTGGTACTGTGTTTAGATCTAGAAGCAGATTGATGCTAAGAATACTGTTTAGCAGAAAGAAAAGATTGTAACTGTTTGTTGACCAAGGATTCTAGGATATTTGAAAGACAAGGAAGCCTAGAGATGGGTTGATAATTATCCAAATCACTACCATCCCCTCCCTTATGTAATGGCAGAACAAAAGCTGCTTTCCACACCTTAGGGATATTTCCTGTGCTTAATGTTAAATTGAAGATGTGTGTCACTGAACCAGCAATGATAGGTGCAGCACACTAAGTACAGGTCTATATTGTCAGCGCCTAAGGATTTCTTAGTATCAATGGCACGCAGGGCAGCTAGGACCTCTGCTTCAGTGAGGTTCTGGAAACTAAAAACAGGATTAACATATTCTAGGGTAACGGTTGAAAAGACAGACAAAAAATTAACTGACTGGCCAGGACCACAGTGGCCACGTTTCCTTTCAAATGAAAAACCAGCAGAGATTAAATGCTTATTAAAAGCATCACCGATATCATTTCTTTCACTTAGAATATGAGTCAGAAGTAATTTGCTTAGGAAGAGAAACAGCGGAACTCCAATGTTTCAGTGAATTAACGGTTTTTAACGTTTTTTGCAAGATCCCTGGCTGAGCCTGTCATAGCACTAAAGAAGTAGTTCGATTTTGCCTTTTTGACAACAGCAATACATTTATTTCTCAATTGCCTAAAAAACAGCCAATCAGCTGGAGCACCTGTTTTCCTTGCCACGGGTTATATCTAATACAAGCAATAGGGCAGTGGTCACTGATATCATTAGCAAAAACCCCACTGGCTGTGTATTTATGTGTATTAATGTATTTATAAATTCTAACATTTATTTGTTAGAATAATGTCCAGTAGAGTAGATTTTTTTGGGTTCTTAAAGTTGGTATGTGTTGGTTTAGTTATCAGCTGAGTTAGATTTAGCTCAGTACCAATATCTTTTAATTTATCGGATACTGGTGAGAGCCAATCCAGGTTAAAATCTCCCAAAATCAGCAATTCAGAGTTTGCATAACTAGATAGTATATCAGAGACTTTGCTTAGAGTACAAGGGGGAGCTGAGGGGGGGGGGGGGT